>JAITYT010000090.1:1507927-1517960 GCA_025433975.1 Liostenogaster flavolineata | reverse complement strand
CTCTCTCTCTCTCTCTCTCTCGTCTCCGCTCGGAGCAATAAGAATTATCGCGCAAAAAGCTGTAAAACGTTTAACGATTGTCTTTAAGCGGTGCTCGTAAAGGGCAGGCGACGACGACGTTAAGGAATCGACGATAGCTAAAATCAGTACCGATCGCGACGAAGCATCGCTCTCTACGCGGGGTTGGTATGCGTCTCGTCTTGATAGATGGACGTACGCGTGCACGGTAATCACGGATAAATTAAGACGCGACAGCGTCTCTCCGATGTAATCCCTGGTCGTGCTCGCGTCGCGAGTCGTTGCGAGATGAACACGACGATAACGACGACGGTGACGACGACGTCGCCGCTTCGTTTTTTTTTTCTTGCCACGATTTATATCGCGCGCGAGAGAGAGAGAGAGAGATAGAGAGAAAGAAAGAAGCGCGATTTTACGAGGCTCGAGAACGCGACGATCGGTAGTAATCAATGACTGGCGAGCTACCGGATTGGACGACGCTTTGGTTTTCGATATTTATCGTAGAAAGTGCGAAATTTCACGTGGAAGATAAAGTCCGACCCTATCCGCTCGTAATTGACATTTTAACCCTTTGCACTCCGAGTTCTTTACCATTTTTCTCTCCGATAGCTCCGAATTATTCACTGGTGACTCCTAACGCAGTTTAATAATGCGTTAGAATTTTCGTAATTTTTAAGCATTATTCGCGAGAAGAGAAGAAAAACTCTAAATCTTTTTTCCTAAAAAAGTCCTTTTTCCAGTGTTTTTGAAAAAAGGAGTAGTCATGAATCGGATAATTGTCGAGTAACACTCGACATAGGAGTGGAAAGGGTTAAGCGACTGCAAGGTATCCATCCGTTCAAATTTGGCTTAGGATTGACGTTCTCGAGTTCTCCACGATCGTTTAAAACGACCTTTTCTTTTTTATTATCGAATTTGCTTCGATATAGACTTCCTCGATTTACGTAAACGCGCGTACCGGCGGATGAGCGGATTTTCTCTTGGAAAAGTTCGTTTAAATTCAGTAGCGATTTCGCAATAACAACGTAGCGACGTGACAAACAGTCGCTAAATCTCGTTTCTTCGCGCTTAACAGGAATTATACTTGAGAATCCAGCGACATCGGCGTCGTCCTCTTCGACGGGTAATTCGTTCAGCGTCGATGAATTATGATCCATCGGACGACGACGAAGTTGCGACATTTTCAAAGTTACGAGCGGTCTCCTTTTACGTTCGATCGTGGCTACGGAATAGAAAACGAAAACTGAAGAAAAAAGGAAGGAAAAAATTACCTCTCCTCGACATCTTCGATAGGATAAGGCTAGGATTATCGGCCTCCTTTTGTCAGTCGCAGGAACGGTGTGGGCAAATATGCTTGACAAATATTTCGTTGGTTTACAATGGACGCCCTAGGAGCGACAGCAGTTAAAATGTTAGACAAATTTTTTTGTCCATATGGTCGCACGAGGACGAGGCAGGATTAAGACGAGCGTTAAAGGATCGAGTTTTCGACGGAAAAGTAGTCGTAAAATCCATTCGTAAATGCGATCGGAAGGTCATTGACGCCGCTGGAATTTCAGGTGATTCGACTTTTCGTCAACCCTTTCGTTACCCGTCGTCACGACGGTGAGGCCTTGTATTTGTATCTAAGGTACGACGCTTCGAAAGCATCCCTTAGAGAAAGTCACTGCGACCGACTTCAATCCTTTTATCACACAAAGCCTATCTTTCTACCGTCAATATTTACTCTTCTTAATTTCGCTCGATACGTTTCACCGTTCGATAAAGTTGCGTCCTTGAACTCGGATGAGACACGTTTAGGATCACTGAAAGGATTTACCACTTTCGACGAATTTTACAAAAATAGTATTTCGAAAGTTACGTCACGAGCGACTCAGAGTCCAAGTTCGTCGAATCGTTTGAGAGAAACGAACGATAAAAACTTGAAGCTAGTAAAAATCGACGATTACCAACCTACGTTATAACTTGGCGATAATTTTGTGGCGTCACTGGTACCCGAAGCGAAGTTCGTCGAATCGTTTTGAAAATCGAACGTTAAAAACTTAAAACTAGTAAAAATCGACGCCATTTGGCCTACTTTATAAAGTTCTGACGATTTCGCGACGTCACAAAAAGTATTTGGAAGAATTTGGAATGCCGGTAAATAAAATATCGATCTATCGGCGTAATGGCGTTTCGGCTGAACGATGCCGCGCGTTGATAGTCGGAGAGGCAAGAGTTTCCAGGATCGGGGCGATCGGCGGCCGTTTAAGCCGAGGGACGACGGCAAATACGTGGACTGGCGTCCATCGTGAAACGGTCGAGCCGTGTTCAACCCTTCCTATCCCAGCGGAAGCATGCCAGAACGAGTCTACTTTTGCTTCTCCTTCCGCTGGCGATGGCGGGGACGACGGCGGATGAGTAAGTAGAAGAGACGAAAGGCAGAGAGAGAAAAAAAAAGGACGAGAAGAATGGATGGACCTAAAGAGAGGAGAGAGAGAGAGAGAGAGCGCGAAGGAGAGGTCATCGCGAAGCACCGTGAAGTGCTACTCCGTGCCACGGTCTATTACACTAGGAGAGTAGAAAAGCGGTCGCCCATTGAATGGCCGGTGTTTTACAACAGTGGTAAAGACCGAGGAATCGGTCTCGTGGCTTTTGTCGATGCCTGCTGCTCGCGTCTCTCGAGTCGTACTCGCGTACCTGCGGTAAACGCGGCCCTTCGGCTCGTCCGTTTGTTCTGCTCTGCGAGTGTCACCGTGGCGTCGGCATCGTGCCCGTGAAAGGCCAGAATCGAGGAAAAAAGAAGGGAAACGACGACGAGGAAAAGCGATTGCCCGTGAGGCGAGGGAGACAAAAAATAACACCGTAAAGGGTTAAGCTACTATTATAAAACGAGGAGCCGTCGTCGAACTTATTTAAGCAACTGGAAGCGAGTGGATAGATAGGCACGTAGGGTGAAAAGTAGAAAGCGAGTCGGAACGTTCCTCGTAACTCTTTCACCGTCCTTTTCGAAATGATTTGTCATCGAGAGACGAGAGACAATGGTCAACGGATACGATCTGTTCGTGGCCCTTCGAAGTACCCGAATTATCGGGATTTTTTTCTCGAAGGAAGTGAGAAAATCACTGGGTTCTATCGCAGCCTTTCGCCCAAAAAGAGTCGACAGGTTTGATGCTTCAATGGAGGTTGAAACTCCGGCGAGAATTTATAGGTGTCCAGATGGATCGAATTTGTAGGACTCTACCTATAATCCGATTGTCACGCCGAACGGGCGAGCCGATACCGGAAGGATTGTATAAAAAAATATCTTATTTTTCTATTTGGTTACATGGATTCTCAGTGGATCGAGGCCAGTAAGTTGAGAAAGTTCGCGAGTCGCGACACGGAGATTCGTTTCGCCGTTGAAACGATTTCAAGTTTACGCGAGTTTTCTCGCCACTCGACTCCTTTCGATCCGAATCGAAGCACGATCGTTATCGTTACTCGTTCTGCGATCAAGTTCGAAAGTCCAACGTCGTTATCTCGATCGCGCGTGCCTAACTAATTCGCGTCTCGACCTTCGATGTTGTTAGGAATGCGTTTGCGTATCGATGATTAACGTCGCGACCTAATTAATCGCGACTATGCCAAAGGATCGATTCTAGGTAAATCCAGTTTCTCAGATTAATATTCGCGTCGCGGAATGAAAACGACAAGTCGCTTTCAAAGCGTTCGCTGCTTTTATCCGATCGGCATTATTCTAAAATATCTTTCGCCTTTATGTCTAACAGCGAATACATTTATCCAACGATTTTATTGGATTACACGATTGTTAACGTCGCTATAAATTTAACATACATTCGATATCCGGCGTGAACCAGACGAACGAGACGTTTTATCGTTAGCTCGAAGAGCGGATCGCATCGATCACTCCAATGCCATTCGTTTTATGAATAAAACCGCTAATAACGAATTGATCGCCGCGTTGGTCACCGGTGACCCGAGTTAGCACCAACTGAAAATACTTCGAACATTGATGCGAGTGGACAAAGTTACGCTCTTATATCTGCTTTAAATTTTATCCCTATTCGCGCCTGGGTTACCTCCGTTACGACGCAAGAATCAAAGTCAAGTCGCAAGACGGCCGAGCGAACTGTCGAGAGTCAACGGAAGTAAAACGATAGACCGAGGTCTTACGAGGGCGTTATCTTTCGCGCGGATCCCTCGGCTTGTCGTAAAAACGCGTCGATCGTTTTTGCGCGGGCTTCTCGAACTCCGTCGCTGTAATTCGAGCGACTGTGGTGTCATCGGTACAAGCGTGGAAATAGGGAGACCTTCGGCATCCGTACTTTTAATTTATGCACAGTTTCGAAGATTTTCTAACCGATTCGTCCTTGCTTCCTTTTTTCCCTCGTCTTTCCCTTCGTTTCGCCATTCTACTTCTACTCCTATTATTCGCTCGGCGTACGCACCGCGCGTTGCATATGGAGATATCAGATTTTAGATAGATTTTAGAGAACTAGCGCGCTAGGAGATCCTAGAGAAATCGGAGAATTCAAATTCGTGGATTATGAGCTGCTCCAATCGAACCGCGTTACTCTTCTTCCCAAAAGTAACGTTATTTTCGTCGAAGAAGGGGGTTAGAAGACACAAGAAGCCAATCGAACAGTTTTTGGCCGTTCGTAAACGCAGTGCAAAACACGATTCGTTCGATCCTCCTCGAACTAGATTTTAGAGAACTAGCGCGCTAAGAGAGATTTCAGAGAAATCGGAGAATTCAAATTTGTAATCGAATCGAACCGTTATTCTTTCTTCCAAAAGTAACGTCATTTTTATCGAAGAGAGCATCACCGAGTGACCTTGGGAAATGGACTTCTTAATTTAGGCTATGAACGCCAATCGACCGGTTTTTGGTCGTTGGTAAACGCAGTGAAAAACATAATTCGGACCCTCGCATCGCGCAAACTGTAGGAGACTGTAGGAAGTTCGAACGTTTGGTGCTTACCTGCGGGCACATCTTGCACTGATACTTCCTCGGTGGATGAGAATGCGGGCCACCGAGATGGGGATTCAGGTGCGACGGATGAGTGGGCTTCACCGTCAGGGGTTGAGGTACGACGAGTAGGCTCGTGGGTGGACTTCCACTGCTGGAGCCGCCGGCGCCACGATACTGATCCTCACCTGCGAACAATCAAATCGCAACGTCGTGACTCGCGTTGGCATCGATCTTAAATCGCTTTACTTCTTCTTACATCATCGCGTTTCATCCGAGTGCCGAGAGTGGGCATCGATAGTCTACAGCAAAAACTCTCCGAAGTTGAAAGAGCCTGACGGTTTAGGTTAGAAATTTGATAAATTACGTCTGTTAGGGATTCATCGACGAAAAGTTAGGTGTCGTTTGGAGTCTTTTAATGCCGGGGGAAGAGGGGAGGGGTGTCACGGGACAGCGATCTTACCTCTATCTCAGGGAAATTCATTTTATCGATTAGGAACATTTGGGTAGAAGAATTGGCAATTTCGACGGGTGCATGAATTACGTAAATTCCAATTCTCGTATACGCTTATATTCGCTAAACGACCAGTTCTCGTAGACCAAACGTAAAGCTACGCCGAAGATATCGAATGTACGAGCGATCGTTTCGAAATGATACGACGGAGCGAGGAAAAAGCAGGAGCAAAAAAGGCCACGCGCGAATTCAAAGGAACGTCGCGTCGTTGCGTACATTCGATGTGTCTCGCTTCGATTCATCGCGCTGGCTAACGGCATATAATTAATACGTGCGAGAGCAGGCAGGTACGAGAGCTGTTGCTCGTCGTCGCGCGTGTAAAAGCGACAAACCGAGCAAGACGATCGGTGAATTCGAACTGCGACGACGTTGACGACGATTCTGACGCAAGAGCCTCGGGGCAAGGATCCTGCGGGTCGCAAGGACGATCGATCTCGTGCCTCGCGAGACGCACGTCTTATTACAAGAAAAAAAGGTGAGCTACTGTAGGCGTAACAGGTGCACCGATCTCGACGAGACGATCGTCGTTACGCTGCTGGATCTATTTTGACACCAGCGTCGAGACTATTGCCGTTATCGAACAGCCACGAGGAAAGCAACCGAGTCCTTGTCTTACTTCGTTTTCTTCGTTTCCGTTCTGTTTATTTTTCTTTTCTTTTTTCTTTGCTTTTAATGCACTTGACACGATTGACTCGTTAACTGCCGAACTTCTTTTCTTTCTTTTTAAACTTTAAAGTTTATATATATATATATATATGTATATATGCACAAAAATTTATGTAACGGTATAATTATATTCAAATTATGTTTTGTTTTGAAAATATTTGATATTTCTCAAAATGGGTATCGTTATAAAATCATCGATAAAATCATTTCAATAAAAACGAAAGACTGAGTAAGTAACGGATCGTTGCTATGATCTCTAAATTACATATTTGTTTACGGTATTTCATTATAATGTGTATAAAAACCGAACTTACAGACGAATTTTAAATTCGTTCGCTTGTTGTAAAGAAACGAAGTATCGAATGAAACTAAACCGAAAAAATGTATATTTGGCGCCGAGTGGCGATCGAACGTCAAGCGTTGGCATATCGAAAAATCGTCGTTCTTAATTTATTTCGCGTCTCCCTTAGTCGGGAATTCCCTAAATTTCGTCGTAATTTTAAGTAGATCGGCAGTAGCGCGCTGATCCGTTTTCTTTCCAATGCGTGTTGCAATGTCGCGTAATTTTTGCAGTGTTTTTATCGAGATATCCACGTTGTCATTGACGCGGTAAACATACGTATCATAGGTCACGATTTGACGTCCGCGGATTGATAATTATCATGAAATAATCAGTTTACGGACGTAAGAAGATCGATAAATAAGATAACGAACGAAGGCAAGATAAGATCGAACTTTTCGCAGGGATTTTCAGAAAAGAAGAAAATCGTCCATTAAACATTCTCGAGTTTAACGTGTGTTGATAATCGTATGCGTGTTTTTTTCGACAGGTTCTGAAAAAATATCGGAATTCGATGGATCTTTAGCATCGAAAGCGCGTGGAAACGGGGTCTCATGCCGACGTTCCACTCGACGTTCAGTGAAATTACGGCGATGAAGTGGTGCGTTTTCGAAGGAACACGCGAAGCAGCGATTGGCAATGATTTATTAAAGTATCTTCCAGACACGGCGTGTCGAAATGCGATGAAAACTGGGTCGATTTGTAAAGATATTTCACATAACGGTAACATCGACGATATTTTTAATCGAACCAAGTCAAACGCGAGTTTTCTACTCGTAGAGAAGAAATAAATCTTCGTTTACTCGCTACGCGTTTGATCCTTGAACCAGGGTCTCCGTTTTTTATTGGAGCTATTGGAAGGACGCATCGACGCGTTCGATGAAACTTGCGACATTGAATATAAAGAAAAAAAAGAGAACGACGGATTAAAAAAGCACGTAAGAAAGATGAAAAGAATATAATTCCTCGGAGAAAATCGTAGGACGTAAATTGGGATTAAATTGAAATATCCGACAAATAATTCCATAAAATTACAGCGCACATTCGATCGCGTAATGGAAAAAAGGAATCCATCGATCGATGATCGATCTCAGAGCCGTCACATTTTAATCGATACGCTCGCCAATGTCGGCATCGATGTCACGCGAACGCGCGATTCGAATAGCGCCGGGAGCAGAGGGAGAAGGTAGTTCGGCGATGGCGTATTAAACGGCGCAGAAGCCGACGTAAATTACTCGCGTACGTGTTCTGTTTCCTGTCGGCGAAGGAAAACTTACCGATCGCGGCAGCCTTGAACCACGATCGAGCGACTCCAAAGCGTAACTGCGAATTATCGAGAGCGCCAAGTCGAGTCATAATGGTAACGTATCTCTTTCAACGTTTTAAGCGAAGCCAAAGACGAAGGAGCTACATTTAGCTACGAAGTAGCCGAAGGAGGTACCGATCGATCGATCATCGTCTCTCAAATGACTTCTTCGAATACCTCTCGGCTTTCTTCTTCCCTTTTCGTGTAAACAGCAAGGTCGAAAGATCGAGGAACTTCTTTTGGATTCCTTTTGCTTCGTGCAGAAGCACGAGAATTCGTGGATCGATCGACCGCTAGGTTGGACTTAACAATTTTTTTTTCTCCTTGAGATGTAACGAGAAACATTATTGGTCATGCGAGAGCACGAAAGAGGAAGGAAGAGAAAACTCGGTGTATTTAAATCGTAAAAATGAAAGATGTCGGAACACGAAGGAAATTCTTTCGAATTTCTACATTCCGAGTTTGATTTTGCTGAAAAGCCAATGGTATTGCTACCAGCGGAAATTCGTCTTTTTAACGGTATTACGGAGATATGGACGTTCGAGAAACGATAAATCGCAAGGTTAGAGCCAGGAAGCGTCAGCGGCGGAATCGTTCCAGTTCGATTCTTAAAATCGGGATCGTTCGGATCGTATTTTCTTGTCTACGTCTGCGAACGTCGTTAAATCAGCGTTAAATCGACGCAACGTCGATTACGACATCGATTATCCGTGAAGATGTAAAAACAGCTGGATTGTTCCTACGGAAAAGAAACATCAACGATTCCTTTTTTAGCATGGTCTTTCCTCCTCTGCCTTCTCCTATCTTCCTTCCTGCCTATCGTCTTCTCCTGCCGAATGTCCGCAGGAACGACGGCGTTAGGAATTTACGGTTTTTGCGTGACGTAATTACGCGCCGGCTACCGTTATCGCGGACGCACGAAATCGAATTCCTCTCGATTTATTCCGTGCGCTTCCAACGAATCTAATCATCATTTTGATGAAAGATTTCTAGGTCGCCTGCCTTCGACGGTCACTGAACGGACAAGTATTACCACCGGCCGATCTCCTTTCACATTCGTCTTTTTCTTAACGCGGATGCGTCCAGTGGCGCGGACGACGTAGTTACCGCAGAAAAAAATCGAATTTGTCGCAGCTTTAATTTATTTCCAATAAAATTTCTTTCTTTCAAAATTCATCGATGCTTCGTCAGTTGCTTTTCGTTCAAACGCGTACGTTTATTGTACCGTTCGATTCGCTATGCTGCTGATGGAGTTGGTAATATTATAATTGCAAAAAGGTCTAACAGTGGGTGCGATCGGTCCAATAAAGAGAAAGGCACGGAGGATCTTTCGTCGTTGCTCGATATTCTCCTAGGAATGCCATTATTTTCTCTCTTAATTATAGACGAGAGGATCGGCATACCGAGGGTATTAATTTTTTTCTTTCGTGGGCAATGGCGGATTTTATCGTTTCAATGGCATTTGGACGTTTTGCTCTCATCGCGCGTTAAGACACGGAGACTTGTCCGATGCGTGAAAGTTCATCGAATACTTCTTTCTTTTTTTATTTTTATTTCTTTTCTTAGAAAATAGAACGATGCGAAAGCTTCGGTTTTTCACGATTTTCTTCGAAATTCGACCTATCGATGGAAAGCAAATGCAGGAGAGCTCCTCTCCGTGTTCTTTGCACGACTCTTTTGCAATTGTCCGCCTGTCGTTTACAACATCGTAAACGATCGACCATCGCGCAAAACCGAAGGGAATGAAAAGCGTTCGCGCATTGTTTTATGCTAATAACGTCGTATAATCGACACTCTTTTTTCGATTGCGGAATCTCCGTGGTTGTTTCTCGTCTCTGGCTGGGTGTCGTTACGCGAAGCGAGACGACGACTGCTCCGCGGAACGAAGGCGATTCTTGACCCGCCGCTCGGTAATTATCCCTGCTGATACGATTTCTAGGAATCTCCGAGCGCCAAGAGGCGCCTTCGCAAATTAACTGCCTTTCGATGAAATAGTCCTTTGCTTTGTTTTACGACGTTACTCGGTAATACGGGCGACGTCCTTGCGCGTCACGTCGCCCAGAAACATTTATTCTCGCGAGTTAGCGCGAAACGCGTTAAATTCACTCGAAACGATCGAGGAGAGGAGGAGGAGGAGGAGGAGGAGGAGAATACGAGAAAATTGGAGAAAATCTGGGGAAATCGACGAACTCCAGCAAAGGACGATACATCGATTTTTCGAGCGGAAACGAAGTCGAG
>JAITYT010000090.1:1485905-1496000 GCA_025433975.1 Liostenogaster flavolineata | reverse complement strand
TGTGTGTGTGTGTGTGTGTTAGTCGAGCACACAACAGGTGCATGACTTTAATGCGCGCGGGACGTCGTCGCAGAGGAGGGCGGTGTCTCTTTGAGACGAACTCTCGCGAACCGTTCGGTAAATTTTATCCGTGGGACGACGGGGATCGTTTAGCTTCCAAGTAGATGTTTAAGGCCGAATTAACGAAATTTTACGAAATATCGCGTTACGTCCCGGTGACGGTTTAACTGACTGCACCTCGACTACCGATTGAGGTATCAAGTTGGATGGAAAAATCTCGCTGGGAAATTGGTTTAATTAGCTTCCAAGAGTCGCTGCCACCGACGTCGAACACGCGTACGATTTTTACGTGGTCTCGGCTTCGTTCGATTTTCGTAAGATCGAACGTTTTTTTTTTTCTATTTAATATTTTATTAAGCTGTCCGACAATGAAAGACGATTGTCTTATAGTCTTTCGATAATACTTATAATAACGACTTTCGACTTATAAAGTCAAAGCGAAATTATTTTCCGAACGACGTAATAGTTATTACTATTAGTTACTAGCTAGTTTAGTTAGTTAATCAGTTACATATTATTTAGTTACTATTTAAGTTCTTTCTTAGTACGTTTGGTGAAACGAGTGAAACGAATTTCCGTGCTTTAAAATTCGTGACGGAGAATCGCGAAAGGCGGCTCGTCCTCGTCGATAAGAACGCGAAGAAATCTCTGGCTCGATTACGAGCGACGCGGAGCGTTGCGCAGCCTTGAAGACGGTCACCGTTCGACCAAGTAAATTAGCGCTCGATTTTAAACTTCCCAGATCGTTATCCCTTTTCTCGGTGTATTTCGCAACGGCTCTCGCGCCAGTGTCAATGTAACGTCGTTCGACCTTCGACGTTGGAAGCGAACGAGAGGCAGAAGCGCGCCGTTTCACGCTTCACCCATTCTCGTTCTCACCTTCCTCTTTCGGTGCACGGCCGAATTCCCGTCGCTTCGCCGACGATTCGCTCCCGAGGAGCCAAAAGGAGCACCTGAGAAACATCATCGAACCGTGATGCGCGATTTGGGAACGTACACGGTGACCAATGGGAATGCGTTAGAAGTAAACAGTTGTTACTACGAATGGGCCAAATAAAATGAATTAAACGCCGCTTCGTAGAGAAAACTTGTCAATTTTATTACCATATAAACGAAAGAGAACAGAAAATATATGTTTTCAAAGTGTCGTCTATTGGAATCGACACGGAACTGCGATCGTTTGCAAAAACTTTGAAATACTTTATCGAACGTAGATGTAGGAATGCCGCGACTGCATTTTTTAATACTATTTATCAGCTCCCATCCATGCCCATTGGCCCACCCTCGACATCGAACCGTGATGTCTTGATTCGAGGACGTGGACGCAATTGATTTTTTTTCGGGTTTAATTTGGAAACGAGTTCGGTCGGAATACGATGAGCGCCATTGCAGCGCGTACAGGCGAGAATGACCGTAGCCACTTAGGCAGGAGCGACGTAGGGACGCGACTGGCACGAAAATCCTCGAGGAGACAGGCGCACCGTCTCCGACTCTTTCAAAATCACCGTCTCACGCGTTATTTGGTAAGCGGAATACGATAATGAGGCGGCGAGTGCTGCTAGACGAGGAGACCTTGAAGGCACCACCGAATTCATCCTCTCCTCTCGCCTCTTCCTTATTTCCTTCCGCTCTTTTAGCCGGGCTCCTTCCATCTCGACGGCTTCAAGAAGACGACGTCATGCGATCCGTGCATTAACGACGAAGAATAGTCCTGACGATCTTGCGCAATTTCTCCTACGGCGCGGTCCGTCCGAGAGACTGGAGATTTTAAACGCCTCGCCTTTCCTTCGACGTCGGGTCCAGGCCGGACGTCGACTTCGGCGTCGAAGGCGTCGCTCGGCCGACGGCGCGCCACCGACGTCGATGAAAGAGAAATTGGGAGTGACGCGAGCACGCGATGCCGCAATCAACGCGCCGCCGTCGTGATATCGGTGTACGTCGTTACGTAAACGACCCTCGGCCACCGAAATCGACCGTAAAACGGCCCGACTCCGTCCAGTCGAGATCTCCAACTCGTTGGTACTTTTCCCTCCTACGAGACGTTGAAACGCGTCCAATTCGATTCGTTCGTTTCGTTCGTTGGCGCGCGAAGGGACTCATCGACGTTGAAGATTTATCCGACCAACGAATAAAACGCAATCGGAATTGTTGAAAGACGTTTAGCCCCTTGAGTCCGGAGGATGTTTAAATTCTGACCGACACGAGGACGGATACTTCGTTAT
This sequence comes from Liostenogaster flavolineata, assembly GCA_025433975.1. Classification (NCBI taxonomy): domain Eukaryota; kingdom Metazoa; phylum Arthropoda; class Insecta; order Hymenoptera; family Vespidae; genus Liostenogaster; species Liostenogaster flavolineata. Next base: position 1,493,718 of record JAITYT010000090.1, on the reverse strand, counting down.
ATTAAGGTTGTTTATATTATTAATGTTTATATTAAGGTGTGTTAAGGAAAACATAAAAACCACCTTTCTTTTTTCATAAAAAAAATTATTTGATCGTGATCGATGTGTATTTAACAGTGTAAGATACTTGGAACTTCGTTGTTAATACATCATATTTGATTCCTCAAAAAACGCATTAACCCTTTGCGCTAGATGTCCCTTTTAGTAGGAAATTTCCGGCATTCGTAGACATTAGATCAAGCAATCGGCTTCGTATAATTCGTTCGGGACGCAATAAACGGTGCGTTATGTACCGATAGGAAAAGTGCAAGAAAAATACGACGAATACACTTATTTTTTCCCTTTGGTTTTGATTTGGTATCGTTTTGCAAGATATCACGCTATAGAAAATTAAAGAAATTAAAAATGTTATATTTAACGCAACAAACCAGTTTCAACAAATTCGGTATTCATATATTGACTTTAAATCCTGTTACGGAAAAGTAACTGCGAAACGCTGAATTTGCTCCGACCTGCTGCTACCCCCAAGAGCGAAATTTGCCTACCGCAAAGGGTTGAACCGTAGCGCGAGAGTTTGGGAAGTTTAAAGGGATCGGTGCAGTGCACGTAGGACGACGTTGAAGAGTTAATCGGAAAAGAAGAGCTGCACAAAATACGCGTTGCTAGAACAACGAGCAACGCTTTTACTAAAGCTACTCCCACATCGTGCAAAGGGGAAAAAGAGAGAAAAAACGGATGTGGCCAAAAGAACGACCATTTCGTTGAAGATCGAGCAAAGCTTTTCCCCGTTAGGCACAGCGGCAAGATCTGCAACGCTCTATTTGATCGAGGAGAATTCGTATCCTCGATAATCAGAAATTTCAAAATGGAGATTGAAGATCGACGAAGATCTCGACTGTTCTCGATGGATCAGCCTGTCCGATAGTATGGACGTTACATTCGTTGGGATTCGACGGTTTGGGTTTCGATGAAAGTTTCGAAACGCGATCGGAATGGCGAATTATCGTCGCTCGTCAGAATCGAAGCAGTTGCCTTCGGGCGAAGGCAACTTCGCAAACCAGAGAATTAACTTCAAGATCGAGCGTTCGACCGCCCTCGGTCGATGTTAGAACGTTACGATCAACGTTTTGTTCCTTCCATCTTTGATGTTTATCGCTTGACGAATCGCACGAATTATTTGTGTACTTTTAGAGAAGTGTATTTCGAAAATAAGCGGTTAAATATTATATTTTGCGAGTCGATGACAAATTAGCCGAACGTTCGACTTCCGACGTTCGATAAATCAACGGACTGAAGCCGTAGACTTTGATTTCTAACGACATTTAATTTGATCGTCGGCCCAAGATATCGGAGACGGTCTTCGCTTGAATTTGTAAATTAATCTCGCGCGATTGCGAAGGACGTCGAATGACGATAATTGTGGAACGTTGGTAACCATTCGAAGATTACGGAATCCTTGACCGAGCCGACTCTCGTTTGTTTCGACGAATGGCCGCCGTAACCTAGTTTCCATGGGTGATTCCGCATCGAAGCGTATTTATCCTCGAAAACACGATCCAATGGAGAATCCGTTCATCGAGAAGATGTCGAAACGATTTACGATATGCGCGATGTAGGCTAAAAAATGATAAAAAATCGACTCTTCCATTTTCCCATCACTTACGAACTTTCCTAAAGTCTTCGACAGGAATCTGAAGTGAAACGTTTGATTCGAGTATCGTCGTTTGGAAGAGTTTCGAAAAACGCGAAGGACGATTTATCTCGTTCGAGATACGACCTCCGCACAATGAAAACACAGTTTTCGTTTAAAAAACTGTAGCTATTTATTTCGTCGATAATAATAACTATTTATTATGTCATTTTGAAGTAGAGACGTTAAACATTAAAATTCAGTTACAAAACGTTACTTTTTGTTTATCCAAGCGCCTTTTAATAACAAATATAAGACGAAATGAGATGTGTTTTTATAAAAGTATTTCAAAACTGTTTTATGACAACAAAAACAATTCGTCAGACTACGATACTCTTTTTTTTGTTATTTTGATTGACGCAGGTACGTGTCTCTGACATAGTCTCTATTCGGTGTTAGTTTTCAATCGATCGTCGACGCGTGAACATCGGTGAAATAAAACCGATTACGGACGTATTTCGTGGCAACGCGGACCAGCCGACCGGTCGTCGCCTCTTGGATTTTTTGTGAATCGGGTAAGTGCAATTATGTAATTTTGTGCATTTTAAAACAAAGTACGATGCGTTAGCCGACGTCAGAATTTACACATCGATCTTTTGTCGTTCTCACCTTAAACTTACGACTTAGTCAAAGCGCCAGAGTACCGATCAAGAAATATATCGCACGTGCTTAATCTTTTTAAGCCGAGTGTCGAGCGACTTACATTCGCAGTAAGTCGATAAATTTTTAGCTGCAGCGAGGCAACGGACCTCGTAATAGACAAAGAAGCGTACGAGAAGGCGTTCGGTTTACGCCGCAGAATATTTGTTTTCGCGAGATTCTCGAATTGACCGAATTACTGTTGTAGATATTACGTTTCTTATTCGTTTACCTTTTATTATCACTGCTCCCCTCTAAGGGTTACAGGCATCTTTTACATATTTACATATTGTGTAGACGTTACGTGAGAAGATGAATATTGACAAGAAATTACTATTTCGTTGTTTATAACTTTCTTTAATCGTTTAAACAATAACTGAATCTTTCGCAAAACATTAGTTTACGACAGCTTACCTAGTTTTTCCCACCTAATATCCGCTTTGTTTCGCTCTCGTCGATAATCATTTTTCAATCATCGAAACCAATCCTCTACACATTGCTTCCGATAGTGTACGTTTACCACAATTTTTTAACGACGTTCGATAAGTCTCAACTGCCCTTTTATCTAACATAAAGCGGTTTTGAGATACTTTCGTGAAAATTCATCTCGTTTCGCATTATTACTTTCGCTATTAATAAGGTACATGTAGCGAGAAAAGCGTGATCAGAAATAGTCAGTGGTAGTCGTGGTATCAAAGATTGCCTCCGTGATATCAAGGACTAAGCGTTTACTCAGTGTCGAGAAAGCGAGATGAGAATAGATCTAGTAGTTTGTAAACGACGATATCTAAACGCGAATTGATAGGGGAATAACACGAGAGCCAAGGTCAGCAACAGGTGTAAAACAAATGTCGATAAACTGAAGGAAGGAATGGGAAACGGGGGGAAGACAGGCGCCAGGCCCCGAGAGTCAACCATCTCGGGGACTTGTAAGGAAGCTAACCGAACCCATGAATTCAAACAATTACGAAACTTCGCAGGTATGCAGACTTCCTATAGGTATACATCGAGCCATTTTCTGTTGCTGCGCAAGAATGGTTCAAGTTTTTTTTATTTTGTGTTATAACTGGAAAAGTATAAGTGACAGAGAAGAACTTTATACGTAAAGGTTGTCCCTTTTTACGAGGACTATCGATCGGTCGGAAGATTTTTCAATCGTTAATGAAATTGAAAAAAAAAAACTTATAAACAAACGAGGAATAATTTTTCCCTTCTAATTCATTTTTACTTGCGTAAAATCGTAATCAGTATATCAAGTAGTTACGAGAGAAAGAAATATTTAATTTTTGTTTACAAATAGAAGCTTCGTCGTATCACAAAATTGTGTTCCTCGACGATCGAAGTATTGGATTGCGTTTGCTACGTAACGACCTGTCGAACGTGTAAAAATATTCTTTGTAAAGAGAATTGCACTTTGGAACTTTTCGAACGATTCTCGTATCGTTTGCGGTCGATGCGCAGCAACAAAATATTGGTTAGCGATTGGGGCAGCACCAAATGTTTGGTTAATTTCCTTGTTAGTCCAAACGATGAATTCGCTCATATTTCTTCGCCCTTCTCTTTACTTTCCTTCTTCCTTTTTTCTTCATTGATTTCTCTCTTCTCTCTCTTTTTTCGTCCTTTCCTTTTTCTCTCTATTCGTTCTCTCGCTCTCCGGATTTTCTTTTTATTCTTGTTCCCGCGACGATCCTACCTAATCGACGATCTTACGTCACGGGATGCAAAGTCGTAACCGGTTTTGGAAGACAGCTCACCGAATGGGCCTTACGAGGTGTTTACATTGCGAGAAGAAGAGATTCTTCGTCGTTCAAATGTTCCTGACGAAGGTTGAAAGAGAAAGAGAGAGAGAAGCGAGGGCCGACAGAACGATCCAAGAGAGATACCAGAGGAAGGAAGAGAAGAATTTTATTACGTGGCACGTGTTTGAGATACACGCATGATTTAGGTTCGATTTACGAGCTCGAGGATTCGTCTGGTACCGTTATGGAGCTTTCAGTCCCTTTTTTTTTGGTCAATAACTGCCTGTGACGTCACGATATGCGTAGATACACACTCGGTGATGCCTTCTCGTGTTTAGAAAAAAATCTTTAATTTATATCGCGTTAAACATTACGTTATCCTGGCAAGATTTTTAAGATCGATGCGTGTCTCTACCACTCTCGGCATTACTCATTTTCTTCAAATACGATTTCTTACAGTCGTCCTGCCATTTGTCTTGTGACAAAGATCAGGCTTCGAACGATCAATTCGTGACGCGCGATCATGCAAAAATAAGTATGCGGTAATGCCCTCACCTTTCTGCAGTTGACCGTGATCCGCGTTCATTTTCGCCTGCAACAGAAAGTGCTGCGCTTCACCAAGTAGAATTAGCACGACGATCGCGCATGCTTTAACTAGCCCGTTAATATATTTCCACGTGGATTGTCTCACCTCGTAACCCTGTTTCGCGCCGCGTCCGCTGCCCCAATAGTCGCTCTCCTTGTCGTGGGGGTTGCATTGCTGAAACAGAAAAGTCGGAGGAGAAACGTTAACGCGAGAGCGAGAGAGGGAGAGGCGGGGGGGGGGAGAGGCGAATATTATTAAGTTCGTTTAAATCAACGAAGCTTTTAGTAAGTAAAACCTGCTCGATACGAGACATCTTCTTTATTCTTTCGTCTTGCGTAGTTACGTCGATGTTTGTTTCGTAAACGACGTGGAATCAGTGAAGAAGAATCGTTTATTCAACGTATGCGCATGCGTATATTATTAAATTTTATATAACGCGATTATATGCAAAAATCGTATATTCGGTATGTTTTATTCATACGCGCTAGGAATACAACATTTAACGTAGGCTGACTAAAGATCGGCTCTCACTTTATTGTCGCTTATTATTCCGGACAGGTATTCGACGTAATTCTTCGATAATTTTCTGTCGAACATTGTTTCGTTACGCAAGGAGTCGCATTAACGCGCTAACGAAGCGACCGTTTTCATACTAACTATCGAATTGTCTTGGGGTATTTGATTGACGTTTATTCGTTGCATGTAAAATTAAAAGAAATAAAATTTAAATCTAAAAAAAATTTCTTGTTATCTGTTATTTATATAATATATTACATAATATTTATTATTAAGTTTAAATTAAAGTAGCTAAAAAAGGCCCCTTTTGCGCTAACGTCTAAAAAACGTTATCACCGCACATGAAAAGTTCATTTCAAATTTTTTATATTTTTTATTTGTTCGTTCTGTTCCGGCCTGGCCTCCAAATATTCTAAACATCTTGAAATTTGAGAATACGTTTTGTTTTTCACAAAAATTACAATTTAAATAGCCAATGGTCACTACTGTTTACGCGTGACGAGTATACTCGTCAGTGACGGTTAACCGGTTAGTTAACACTCGACTCATCTTCCGCGTGGAGCTACGTCCAACGACCTTTATGGCATCGATCGCGAGGAACTTGGCGTCGAACGAGGAGCGAATGACAACTTCCTACTCCGTCGTCGCCGACGCTGGCTCGTTCCTTCGCCTTGTCGAAGACGATCGCGAAGGATGCTTCTTTTTTACGGCCCCATCCGAGCAACGCTAAAGAAACGCTCCCGTCGTCCCTCTTAAAACCCTCCACCGGCGAACGACTCTTCAGGGTCAAGGTCACGCAGACACGCGGATCGGATCGATCCGCCAGCCTTACCGCCAATTTCGTCGTCGCGCCACTTTCCTACTTCTCTCCGGTAGGGACGTTTTTAACCTCCCTTCCAGTTTGGGGTAACTTCTTTTTTTGCCGTTCTCTCTGGCCAGACGAATCTCGCCCGAATCTCGCAGGACTCGAGAGCAAGGAGGGATTTCGAGATAGACCAATAAAACGCGAGGAACGGAGGTAGGTTTATTCACGGACTTCGTTCTGGAAAAGGCTTGGATACGGATTTCGCGATTTCACGCAGTTCGATCTCGAACGATCGAACGATCGCAGTTCAAGATTTCAAGTGGTTCGTAATTTTTGAATGGCTTTTTGCGCTTTTATTTCTCGGTAGGCTGCTCGCTTCGACGAAAAGCGGTGACGTAATTGGGGCAAATTACAGCGACGACGAACAGCGGGGGAATCGAAGCGTAGGAGGCGTCGGTGTTCCTTGGCACGGTCGAGGGGTCGTCGCTGGTGTGCCTCTGTTGGGTGGTTCGAGGAGAGAAGGAGGAGATGGAGGAGGAGGGAAAGTGCAAAGGAGTCGGGAGGGAGGAAGCGAGGGTCGACGCGAACCGCGCGGGGAGTATCGAGGGGTGAAGGGGCGCAGGGGCGGATGGTCTAGACGCAACACAGACACGAGGGTGGCGGGTCTGCGACCTTGGGCATCATTCGGCCTTCCATGGAGATAAACAAGGAGCGGCCAACCGCCCCTATGTGACGCGACGTATCGAGTAACCCTCGTTGCGCGTTTTTCCACCAATTTCTCGGGGTTTGGGCAAGAAAGTAGGGTGAGACGAAGGCAATGTGGAATCCGGAGGAAAAGATACCACGAACCTGTCGTTAATTTATTTTCGTTTGGATCGATGAGTGAAAGATGGAGTAGCATAGGACGTTGGTTAACGTAAAATAAGAAAGATTGTCGAAGGAAAATTGGGTTTACCAGGTTCGAGCTGCTCCGTTGGCACAAATGGAAAAAACGTTTAGATCCGTTAAAGGTAGAACGCGATTGTAATACAGAAAGAAGGAAATTCCTGGTGGTAGGGAGTTCCCTTTTATGACGATATTCGATCGATTTATCGGGGTTGGTTTAGAGTCGTTACGAAGAAAACTTAAAATCCAGAGGAATCCAGATACAGACACGACCCACTTGTCGTTAATTTATTTTCGTTTGGATCGATGAGTGAAAGATGGAGTAGATAGGACGACGATGTTCGGTAGTTAGCGTAAAATAAGAAAGATTATCGAAGGAAAATTGGTATAAATGAGAAAGAACGTCTAGATCCTTTAAAGGTAGAGCGCGTAGTTCCCTTTTATATTATTTATCATTACATATAAAGGTAATTCCCTTTTACGGCGATACTCGATCGATTCGTCGGGGTTGGTTTAGAATCGTTACGCGTAAAAACGTATCAAGTTCGACGCAGCGTCCGCATGGCTTCGCCAACGTCAGAAATCCCACAAGCACGGCATACATGTATTTTGAGCGAGGTCTAAGATTCCAAAATCCTACTCGCAGGACTTGAACTGCCTTCTTTCGAAGCGAAGCGTCTGCCGTTGATCGATGGACGATCGAAAGGCGCACCGTCTAGCGTTCGAAGGAGGCAGAGTCGTGGTCGACGTCGGAGGCGTCGATGGACGACTTCTTTCGTGGTCTCGTCGCAGCGGGTGTCCACCACGTTTCTCCCTTAAATATTGAGACAGGCGGAGTTTTTCTGACGCTCGAGCGGCGTCAGACGCCGACGAATTTGTCTTCGATAAATCACTCGACGGCACGCCAATTATCGCGGAATTTCCACGTTTCCTCGGCGTTGAACAGCTCACGA
>JAITYT010000090.1:1446891-1464367 GCA_025433975.1 Liostenogaster flavolineata | reverse complement strand
TCTCTCTCTCTCTCTCTCTCTCTCTCTCTATTTTCGCAATTAGCGAGCATTTACGTAAAGCGAGAAAAATGATAATAATCGCGATATATTTCACACCGGAGCGGAATGGCGCTGCTTCGCGTACCTCGAAAGGCAAAAGGAATGTCTCGAGGTTAGACTCGCAGCGGCCTTGAAAACATTTCCTTCGTAATGACATTCGCCGTTCTTCGAGGAAGAAAATTCTTCAAAGAATTCAGAGTCTCCTCGAGGTAACGAAAACGCGCTTCTTCCTTCCAGTTTACGAATTCCTCGCTAAGACGCAAAGGGGAACGTTCGATGGAGAAAAACTCGTTAATGGAGGTACGCCTTGGTCGTTCGTTCGTGTCATGCTGGTGCCGTAATTTCAACGTACGATTCTTCGATCTGTCGCTTTCTCGCGAGCGACGAGCACGATTCCATCGTAAATTGGCAGCGCGCGCTGCTCTCACGTTTTTGGCCGCGCTTCGAAGCGACCGACGGACACTTTCGAACGAACGAATGCACGAGAGAAGGGTAGAGATACGAAGAGATCTCGAAACGCGCGCGTAGGAAAATGTCGAGACGATTGTAGCGACTCGTAACAAACAACCACGGGATAAATCGTCCTTAAGCGGATATCCTGGAAAGCTCGAGAGTATCGCTCGAAACTTTCCAGTGTCGTCCTGATATACCGAGCGATCACGCGCCACTGGCTGGTAAGAAAAAAGTGGAGAAAAGCGTAAAAGAAGAATCGACCGTCTGAACGACGAAACGAGAAGAGAGAGAGAGAGAAAGAGACAGATAAATAGATCATTTTTAGGAACGCAAAAATCACGCGAGAAAAAATCGAACGACGTGTTATTTCCATTGGAATCCTTGGAATAGCAGACAATTACACGTCACTGACTAATAGAAAAAAAAGTGGAGGAACGACCTTCGAAAAATTCGTGAACGATTCTAAAGGGTGAATCTATGGTCTGAACGAAAAAAAAAAGAGAAAGAAATACGAATAATCATGTATAGCTATGAAAAATCGACCGACGTGTTATTTTCATTGGAATCCTGGAGAGTCGAAGGCGATCGTATCGTCGTTTACGCAAGGAATTTCATTCTCGAGAGGTCGAGCACCCTTCGAAAGCGTGACGATGACAACGAGGAGGAGCTCTTTCGCGTCCCTCTAGGGCAAGAGGAAAGGCTACGACCCTTCGTTCTAGTTTTCAAGGTCCGCAGGAGAAGAAGGTAGCGGAGGCGGCGGGTTGCAGACAACGAGAGAGAGAGAGAGAGAGAAAAGGGTGAAATCGTGATAAACGAAAGGACGACGAACGAGAAAGGGAAGGATGCCGAAGGATCCTTCGGCATCCTGAAGGATTCGAGTTCGGTAGCAGGGAAAGGAGGGGGACGCGACGGGGGTGGAGCGTTCTCCGGTGGTCGGGGGTGAGTAGGTCAAACTTTACGGTCCTGGCGTCTAGACGTCGTTGCACCCCCGTGCACGGCAGTAAAACCGTTTTAAGGGGCTGTTTTACCAGTGCACTCAGCGCGATCCTGGCCGCAGAACGATGACGTGGAAGCAGGATGGAAGGGCAGCAAGCTGAAAAGAGGAGGACGAGGAAGAGGAGGGTGGCTTTATCCTTCCCTCCTTCTCCGGGACATCGTCGTTGCGCCATCACGGACCGCCACCAGCGCCCTTATCCTCTCCCAACCACCCCCGTGACCGTTTCTTCGCAGTCGGATGCTTCTAGACTGGCCAGATAGGTGGATGCGCGACGCGACGATGCGGGGAAACGAAAGAATGGCATTGGAAGTAGGAAGAGGGAAGTATGGAGGGAGGAAGAAGAAGAAGAAGAAAACGAGGATGAAAAAACGAAGAGGAAGAGGACCACGGTGGGTACGTGGGAAGGAAATGCTTCGTTTCTTCGCTATGGTGCTTTTCTCTTCGTCTTTCTTTTTCTTCTTCACCTCCATCTCCTTTTACGAAGAAAAGCTCGTAGGGGGAGAGAAACGCCGTCTTCCAGTCGCCATAGAGTCGAGTACGGAGAGAAAAACGGCTATTTCGGGAGGAAAGAAGTGGCGCCGCGTCCTTGCTGCTACGATTCGTCGTCGTCGTCGTCGTCCTTGTCAACGTCGATCGGTTCGCCATTATCGCGGCATTCGAGTCCCGACCAGGTGTTCCGGCCCACTTGGTGCGCGGCCAGAGGAGGCTAGGCTAGGTTCGGCTGCTTTGGACTAGTTTAAGCTAGTTTGGGCTAGTTTGGGCGTGAAATCGGTTGGTAGACGCGATTTACATAAAACGTCGATTGAAAATGGTAGTGACTCGCCTTCATCCATCAGTAATCGCGACTCCTTGGTCGTAACGCATGATCGATCAGCGGTTTCTGCGTTACTAACGTGGGACGTATGGAGTGACAAAGATGACGATTGCGTAACAGGATATATCGTGATACGCTCGTCACGATGATTTCGCGGAAAATCGTCTACGAAAGACTCGCGATGAATCAAGTTGCGATCCTCGTACGCGACTGTTCTAATTGTTCTAGACTGGATGACGTTGCATCGTGCGAATGAAACTATAGGACGGAAAAAGCCATTCCTCTTTAGGTTAATTAACGCGAAAGATCGTTCGAACAAAATGGAGGAAGACCGTCTTTGGACCTTCTTCTTCCAATAATTTACACGAGAATGGGATAGAGAAATCGGGCGATAAATCTCACCAGCGACTTCCGTTTACCGAGAAATAACTAAATTCCAAGATGCAAAATGGTTCCTCCGAGTTCATAGGACTATTGCCGCATGGAAGTATCCTTATTTATCCTAATCTCCGTCTCGTAAGAATATCTCTAGAATTCCGTAAACTAAGTATTCTTCCCTAATGGAATCTTCCGCCGTGATCGTTGGATAATATCCCATTTATTCGAGACGACGACGACGACGACGACGACGACGACGAAGCGCAATTATACGTACGCGCGTAAACGTGTGAGTTCTTGCACGGGTCATCGAAGAAGCGATTAGAACACCTCGACGATTCTTTTTTGTCTTCGATCAACGGCGACTCTTATTTTCGAAACAAAAAAAAGAAAAAATCTGTCGATTCGAAATATTTCTTCCCCTTCCGCGTCTTCCGTCCTTCCGGAAACACGCGTCCGTGTAATTTCGAAGAGGATTCCGTCGAAGCGTTTAAGAGCGCGCGTCTCGTCTGGATTTCATCACGACATCGAGCAACGATCGAGGAAAATTCATCGAGAGGCAACGACGAACACTGGAACGCTTCATCGTGCAGCAAGATGGCGTCACATCGATCGACGACGTTCGCTCTCTCTTTCCTCTCTTCTTCCTTCTCTTAGAGCGAAGCGCGTGGCTCCTTCCTCTCCCTCCAATCGATAAAAGAGAGACATTCGCGTCGTCGTTCTCTTATCTCGCGCGAAAAGAAACAAAGCCGAAGGACGGACGAGGAGCGTTCGCCAACCATCCTTGGTCCTGATTTATTCCAAGTCGGTCCTTTCGCGACGCGTATACGCGCGTTTACGCGGTGGGACACCTCCGCCGGGAGGACGCGCTCGACGCTCGAGAGATTAAAAAGAGGAGCGCCGCGACTCGGATTTAACCGAAGGAATCATCGAGGTCGTTCGGAAAGTAATTTCGTTTTTTCCTAATAGCCTTTCATTTTAGCAAACATAGGAAACGGAATTACTTTCCTAACAGCCGTCCGATGCTACGAAAGTCGAATTTCAACGCGGTTGTTGCGATCGTTCTACTTGCTGCCGTTAGACGTCGGAAAATTGACTGGTTACATCCTAGCATGGATAATTTGCCGATACGAAGGAGAATAACCTCCTCGAGCCATTTACAGATCGATAGTCGGATTAAGACGTGGTTCTTGCGGTCGTTCCACTTCCAATCGTTAGACGTCAGATGGAACGTAGAGTGGAGGACGCTTCCTCGAAAATTTCTTAGTTACGTCGCAACACGAAGAACGACGTTCTCCACGCGCCATTCGCAGAACGCAAAACGGACGACTCTCGTAAGAGCGGCGAACGAGTCCGAATCGTGTCGCGATGGCCCGTCGGCCTGCCGACGAGGAGGAGCGGAGGAGGGAGCGAGGGAAGAAGGACGTTACACAGTCGAGCGTTTGTCTCGCGGAGTTATCGAAGGATCGTGACCCGATGGCGGTAAGAGGGGAGAAGAGCGGAGAATCGAAGAGAGAAGGGATCTTACGACGAAGAAGTGCCGCGCGGCACTTGGAGCCGTCGACGCGACCAAGACGCGGGGCAGGGGCGAGGAGGGGAAGGGGATCCTTGAAAGGGAGAAAACGGCGTGCACGACAAGACGTTTGGAAGCTTCTAATGGCTCCGATGACGTCTTCCTCTTGGCGTTGATACCGCGTTACGCGTGGCGCGCCTCTCGAGTGGCTACTCCATCTCGTAATCGCCAAACGAATCGAAATCCCTCTTCCCCTCACCGAACCTTCTCTTCTCCATACTCTCCTCTCGATCGTGACGCTTTCTAGGCCGATAGGCCGTGAGAACTCGGCCCTTCCTGGACCACCGTCTTCAAGAGCGTTCCCTTCCTACGTTTTTTTCTCGAGGGAATCGATTTATCGTCGATTTACGAAGTCGAGAGATCACCATGGGATTTATTCCCTCCCGATAAGAGAGAACGCATTCGAAAAATCCCCGAAGAGATGGTCGCTCTTACGAATAAGAGATCTCGTCGAGATCCTCTCTCAAATCCGAGTCTAAAATCTCAGAATCATCCTGCGATTCTTCTCCCTCGAACTGACCCACGCGGTCATTCGCCTAGAATCGCCTAGAAATCGGCTAGACCGCCTTGAAGCGAGGTACGTTCCTTCGCCCATTGTCCGCAGGACGACGTCGTCGTCGTCGTCGTCGTTGTTGTTTCGTCTTTCACTGAAAAATCGCGACCCGCGATTGGCCAGGATGGAGAGCAGGTGCCGGCACCTGCTGCGCGATACTCTCCGACTCCGTAGCCTCCTGGCACCTGCTGTTGTAGACTGTCTCGTGGTAACGCGAAGGGTGCCTCGGAATTTTGCGGTCGTCTTGCGAACTGCTCGCAACGATTGGTCGGACGGACGGACGGACGGACGAACACGGTGGATCGATCCAAGGCGGTTTATGGGCCTCGGTCAGCCGCAATGATCGAGGTTCGAACGAGGTCCCGCGAAGGGCGATTTTCTCCTTCTTCCCCTCCTCCTTCTCCCCCGCCTTCCACGATCGAGCCACTTCGGATGGCCTCTTTTCCTCCTCGACACGGCGACTCGGACTCCGTTCATCCAAACGCTTTTACTTTTTTACTCTGCCAACGTGGCTCCGACAGATGGCGGACAAGCGGCGCTTCGCTAAATTAAATTAAATTGCTAAATTACCGCGGAAGGAAGTCCGTGGACGAGATATAAATAATAATCGGCCGGTTAGCGTAAACGAGACGTGGCTGTCGATCGCGAAAGTGGCAGGCGATCGACTCTTTTTTTTCTTTTTTCAACCATTTTTCGTGCTATTCGACGTATCGATTCGTGCCCGAACGAACGAATTAAAAAAAATATTGGCTTTTGGTTAACAAGGACGCAGCGAAAGAACAATTATATATATATAGCGAAAGAACGCGTAGACTTTCAGGTATCGTAGGTCGCATCTTTCGCTTCTTTCGCTTCTACTGTCTTCTTTGGCTCGTTATTGGAAAACGTCACAAAAATGAAATTGATATTACCGTGATATCGAAGTCCGAAGTTTTGCCGTTGACTGGGGCTGGTTCTCGAACGAAAACGAACGAACCGAGATGCCCTTACCTAACGATCGCTAGGTAAGTGGACCCGATACTTATCAAACTCCCGTTTTCTTTAACCGAGAATTATCAATACGAAGTAAAACGCTTCCTCTATATTTTTCCTCGTTAACTTGGAGATATTCTTTTTCGTTTTCGTCGTATCGAATTTTCTTTTCCAAATAGATTCGTTTGCCGTAGCTCGATGTCGATGGTCTCGATGTGTGTATAATTAAAAATACTGCTAGAAAAGATTACTTTACGACGTAGATGCGACTGATTTGCATGACTTCGAACCGAGAGTTATCGATACGAAGTACAACGCTTCCTCTATATTTTTCCTCGTTAACTTCGACATTTTCTTTTTCATTTTCGTCGTATCGAAGTTTCTTTTCCAGATAGATTTCTTTACCTTAGCTCGATGCCGATAGTCTCGTATAATTAAAAATATCGTTAAAAAAGATCGCTTTACGACTGGTAGACGTAGGTGCGACTGATTTGCATGACTCGGTCGAAGTGAGACGCGTCGGATGACTTAATGCTTTCGAATTTTACGTTCGCATCGAGTCTTTCTTCGCGAAAGATTTTATTCGAATTGCTCGAAAGTAACGCGAACGCGATTAGTAAACATTATTTATATATTAGAACGACTTTGCAAGATTTTTTTCGACGTTTGAACGAATCTAACTGTCGTTAGTATGCGCGTATTTTCTTTATTTTTTTTTATACTCTCGTAGCGTTGATTCACTATCGCGTGGGAAAGAGAGATAGCGATCGCTGAAAACCTGTTTCTTGAGCGACTATCGCCTTTGGCACGCCGATCGAATCGCGATTGATCGACAGTCGAGATGAAACGTTATTTAAATAAATTTGTCGAGGATACGATAAATCTTTCATCGAGGCTCCACGGATTCGTTCGTTCTCTTTTCTATTTGAACGGAAACCGCATTGGCTTTTGTTCCTACAAAAATTCCATCAAGAAAGAGTCGCCGAGATATAAGAAACCGTGAGAAAGAAAGAGAGAGAGAGAGAGAGAGAGAGAGAGAGAGAGAAATAAAAGCGGATATGAGAGAAATTTCAACTCTATAGATTCTTTCTCTTTCGAAAGAAACGACTGAAAATAAAGTTTATAGAGAATCATCAATAACGATATACGAGACGACGTATCCTTCTACCGCGTGTTACGTTTTTTCGAAACTTACGTTACGTTCGACGATGGCTCTACGCGCTCACTTCGATTCAGCTCCTCCATTTTCCTAAAAAAAAGGGCAACCGTGATACTCCGCGCATATCGACGAAAAAAAAAAAAAATTCTCGTAAAACCAAGGTTCTCGATACCGACTATTTCTATTCCGATTCTAAAGGTCCAATCCCGAAGGAAGAAAAAATATTTGTCGCTCTTAACGCGTTCGTCGTTCAGCGCGGTTGAGTTTCTCGCGCGGGGCTCAAATCCGACCGTCCAAGCGCCAGGACGTAAACAGAGCAATAAGCGAGAATAGCAACGACGGAACTCGAGTAGGCGTATTTTATACCTTTACGTCGTATATCCTATCGGCTTGTTCGCGAAGACGTTTCGTTTTTTCCCGACAGTTTTTATAAAAACGACAAAAAAATAAAACAAAAAAAAACGAATATTAATATTTCACTGCTCGATCCATTAAATTCCTTTTATAGATCCAACTGAAAATGCTAGTTTTGACTCGAACGAGAAAGGCGAGTCACCCAGATATGGGCGAAGAACGCGTTAATGCTCGATTAATTCGTTGGACGATCGTCGTCATCGTCGGGACCACTTTTCGTCTCCTCGACGAGATCAACGTACCAACCGACGTCCACGGGAAGAATAGAGAAGAGCGCGTCTTAGTGCGTCGTGAATTCATGGACGATGAGGGCGATTTGTAGACGCAGTCGTCGACGTTGACGGATCGTTGCTCATTGGATCGATATTGGGAGATGCATCGCCACGGTGATTATTAGGCACCGCGAGCCGAAAGCAGGTAAAGGCGACGATGGCAAACCCTTCTTCGTCCGCGTCTACCTGCGTCCGTGCGGTCGACTCACCAACGATCCGAATCGATCGTAACGGAAGAACGAAAGGATTCCGAATACGGACGAGAATTCAATTACCCAGCACCGATCGGTGGAGGCCGGAGTCGTTCGTCGCTCCTTTCGGCATCGTTTCGGTACCAAAGACGAATTTATAGGAGTTTCCAAGGCACTCGGGATGGAAGGAGCTTGATTTTAACAATATGCCTGCGTCACCTCGGTAGCGTCGGGCGCAAAGTATCGTCCAGTGGCCGGCGACCGCACTTTAGTATCGTTCGCATTCTGTTGGCGACAACGGTCAGCTTTTATTTTTATTTTTAGCGGTTTTTCGTTTTTATAAGCGTAGGTTCTAGAGAGAACGTGAGAAACGGATAAATACAGAAAGAGTGCAAGAACGATGAAGAAGAAGGAAGAATATTTCTCTTTCATATATATGGTAATAAAATTGACAAGTTTTTTTCTACAAAATGGCGTTTAATTCATTTTATTTGGCCTATTCCGCAAAGAACGCAAGTCGAGCAGACTAAATTTTCGTCGCGAAATATATCGATTGTAACTGAAATAAATTACGCGGATTTGTTTCTCCCAGATCGAATGGTCTTGCGAGAACGCATAAATGGGTTCATAGCGCTCAAAGGGAGAAAAGCGTCGGTGACGTGATGACGCGCGTAATAGAATTTCGTGAATTTCGTCATCGGTGCGAATATAGTCGAGCTAGAGAGGAAGGAAGGAAGGAAGGAAGGAAGGAGAAAAAGAAAGGCTCGAAAGCGCGACACGCAAAAGTGTCACGCTGAATTGAATTAGAGGAGTCACGTTCGCGTCGTATCGTCGACTAGTACGATCCAAATGAACTCATCTTGTGAATTAGAGAAGGGAAAAGGCGTGGAGATCGACGGAAGGAGAGAGAGAGAGAGAGAGAGAGAGAGAGAGAGAGAGAGAGAGAAGATAGGATAGCCCCCGTTCGATTTCTGTCTTTCCTTCGTCGCTGACCGTTTCTACACCACGATTGCAACCGAGCCAAAATCCTTTAGGACCCTCCCTCGTTCGCATCCGAACCATAACCGAGAGAGAGAGAGAGAGCGAGCGCGACGGAGGGGGGTAAGGGTTCGTAGCCCTGTTTTATTATAATTCGAAGATGGGCAAGGGGATACGTGGAACACTTTTACGAGGGACATCCTCCTCTCGTGTAAACACCGAGGAAAGAAACGTTAGGATCGTTTCACGTTTCTTCGAAGCGCAGTTTCGTGTCTCTCTTCCATTCCCTCTCTCTCTCGCTCTCTCTCCATCCGTGGAGCGAAAGAAGAGAAGCGCCGCCGTGGCCGTTACCTTTTTCTCGCTTTTCTTGCAGTTTCCACTTCGAACCATCCTGCCTCCCCCTCCCCCACGCAGCCGTTCCCCCTCTCCCTGACATTTTCCTCTCCGCGGCTTCGACCGCCTTCTCCACCCCACCCCATCCCACCCCATCCCAAACCCTCCCCCGTTCTCCGTTCTTCTCTTGCCGTGGCATCGTCGGGGTGCTCCTTTTTCCGGGTCGAATATCGATCCTGATATTTCTCCTTGGTTTTTTTAGAACGTCGGTACCGAGCGTCGCGTCCAGAACCACGTTTCTCTTCCACCGACGCGACGACGACGACGACGACGACGACGACCATCGTACGCTCGGCTTGCGAGTAGGAAGAACCAAAGAGAGCCAGACACGGAACGAGACAGACAACGATAGAGAAACTATCGAAGAGAGAAAGAGAATATCCTCGATACCACTTTCGCACGATAATAACGGCCTCCTGTAAGTAACGTCTTCGCGTTAAGATCGTCGTCCTCGAGACGAGACCGATTACGTTCCATTTATCTCTTTTGCCTTCTTCCTTTAATGTAAACAAGAGAGGGAGAGAGAGAGGATGCATCAACACCGCAACCATCACGAAAGCGACGACGACAACGAGAAGATCGCTCCACCAGCGCGATTTCTAACGCGAACCTACGAAAACGAGGAAATAATGTTTCTCGCTTTTCCTTCGGAAGAACGTCACGCACGACGAAACGCAGCGTAGTAACGTCCTTCGCGTTACGGTAATATTTTTCCAGCGGAGCATTGAAAATCTCCTTTCATCGTTAGCCAGTATCAATCTTCAAAGCTGTTCCTCTCGGTGCGCATTTCCTCCTCCTCTCTCCTTCCTTCCGTCCGTTCGTTTTGCGCTCCTGGCTCCGCTCTCGCTTATCCGCTATTTTTCGTTCGCACCGCGTTTCGATTCGATATCGATCGACGGCCTATTTTCCTTTTCGTACGGCCACTTCCTCCGACTCCGTCCTCGCGAGACGCACGATTTTCCTTAGCGTTTTCCGCGCGGTGCCCGTGCGGAACGACAGGGCGGCTGGCTTTCTTCGAGCCCCGGCCCGGCAAGACTATGACTCTTTGTTATCGGACGATGGAGGACGAACCCTCGATCACGATGGATACCCATGGCGCGTGCTCGGGATCCCGACGGTGTTAAGACGCATCGTCGACTCGTGAAATCGACCGTTATTCGCTGCCTCCGATTTAGAAATTGGAAGGTGCCTTTGGATCGTTCGATCGTTCCGTATTCGTCTAACGACGCGCACCGAGGCTACGACGCTCGTTGTATCGCGACTGCTTTCCATTCCGTATAATTTTCCTCCATTTCCGCTTCGTTCGATCTTCGCGCGCGAAAATATTTTTTAATTAAGAAAATATCGTCGGAAAAAAGCACCGAGGAGACAGAGGCTCCCTCGTTAATTTTCGCTCTCGCGATACCATCTCTACTTATTCCTTTTGTTCGGTATGTCCGAACGAACGGACGAGTTCGAACGTGAAATCAATTCGTTCGTTTCGCTTTTAATGCGATCCCTACGCGCTCATAATTTCTAGGATTTCTTGTAGCAAAATTTCGTGCGGAGAATTTTTTTTCTTTTTTTTTTTTATTAAAAAAAGAATTTTTCCATTTTCATCCCCTCGCTTAATTAATGCTCGCGAAGGGGAGGCAGCGGAAGGAGAACGAGTAGGAAAAAGAGGAAGTAAAGAAAGGAGAGGAGCGGAAGTCCTTTGACGCAAAGTCCGCCGATAACGTTTCTCAAAGTCGAAATAAAAATGTTGACGGTTATTTGGGAATGGATGTACGGACGTTGGTAGTCTATCCGCGTACGTACGTACGTAGGTAGGTTCAAAGTAACGCGTTCGAACGAATTCGTCTTCCATCGAACGGATTTACAGGCGTCTCGGTAATACCGCATCCACCGATCTGCCGCTGTTCCGCTTTACTAGCACCGACTAGCGGAGCATTTTATCCTCTCGTGCGCGTCTCTGACTCCCCTACCTCCTCGTCGTTCCCATGATTTTTTATTTAACGCGCACTCCTCCCGATTCCGAGAGCTTCACGGCTTTACACTCGCGGCTACCTTATCGGCCAGTCTCCAACTCCGTCCGTCGCCATCAAAGCGACCCTCTTCGTGTGCCTTTTTTGCAAGCGCAAGCTTTTTACGACGTATCGATCTTCATTAGTTGTCTCTGCGCAGTTTCAACATGTTTTTGCCCTCGAGGGCTCCAAACCTCCCTCGAGAACGTCATTATTAACCACCGTGCAGCATCGGCTAGTCCAACGGTAGAACCGAGTGGAACGAGGAGTGTCCGCTCGTCGTCGTCGTCGTCGTCGTCGTAGTCGCAGTTGCCCTCCTCCTTCCTCCCTCTTCATCGTTCTCTTCCGCTTTTTTACTTTATTTTATAAGCTAAGCCAGTTCGCAACGTTCGCCATTATTTCGTGCCTCTGATTCTTCGCTCTCCTTTTCTTCGCTACGTGACTCGTGAAATTATGTAAAACGCAAAGGAGAACAGTCGTCTACCTCGTTGTTCCTACGTGGATGCTCCATCGCTCCTTCCAAACTCAATTAATTCGCGATGGACTATTTATGGATTTATTCGTTTTTCCTAACAGTTTTTCCTAAATAAACGTAACAAAAAAACCAAGTGACTTTCCGAACAACCTCTGACGTCATCTACCATACCACTACCGACATCATCGTCGAATTTTATTATTTCTTTTTTTCGGACACGCGAAACTCGAAAGATCGA
Source organism: Liostenogaster flavolineata (assembly GCA_025433975.1). Classification (NCBI taxonomy): domain Eukaryota; kingdom Metazoa; phylum Arthropoda; class Insecta; order Hymenoptera; family Vespidae; genus Liostenogaster; species Liostenogaster flavolineata. Next base: position 1,452,465 of record JAITYT010000090.1, on the reverse strand, counting down.
AAGAAATTAAACGGTCGTTTTGTCGCGACTTCTTCCGATTTCGTTCCCTTTCCTACGATCCGCCAACTCGTGTCTCATTTTCATGCTTCTCGAATTTCCACGGAGGTATCCGTTCCCTTGCACGATTTTTCCTCTCCTTTTTTTCCCCCTCCTATCCCATCGTTAACCTTTATTTCTCCTTGTATTTTCTTCCTTCCTTCCATTATATACCTTTCCCCTTTTTCATTTCGTTTTCCTCTCTCTCTTTTCTTTTTTCCGCTTTCTTTCCATCGTGTTTGCTCCATCCGTATTCCCTTCGATGCTTCTTCCTACTGGAGCGCGCTCTCGTGTACGTGGGTGTGTCAAATATCGATTCTGATATTTCCAGAGAAGCTCGCCCTCCTCCCTATCCCCCTCGTCCTCCAGCTCCTCCTTTTTTTCTTCCCTTTCGACGGAGCGCCAGTTTCAGTTCATCCTTTCGTTCGTTTCCTTCGTTCGGTCGCTCCTATCTTCTCTTCTTTTTCATTAACCGGGAATTCCGTGAAAGACAGGAGTCCTCGTCGTCGTCCGACCGTCGATCGATTCGATCGGTTACCGAAAAGAGGGCGGCAGATACGAGCAAAGTAGGGGGAGGAAGAGAAAAAAGAAGATTGCGTGCGAGAGAGAGAAAATCAAAGCTACACTATTTTCGAGTGACGAACATCGCGAGCGTTAAAACGCGTATCGATGTCCTCGATGTCTCGAACTTCGTAGAAAAAGTCTCGATCCTAACGTGGAAAAAGAATTTGTGAATTTCACCGCGGGAATTCTTCGTTTTTGTTATTTCGGTAAAAACTGTTTCGTACGTCAAAAGTCTTTTGAAAGGTCGAAAATTAGTCTCGACGTGGCTCGAGAATCGCGGTCGGTCTTCGACTTCTTCGTTCTTCCTTTCGCGTCACTCCTACTTTACCATCTATCAAAAATTTTCGCGGGTATCGTTGGTCGAAGAGATGACAAAAAATCGAAGAACCGAATTTTTTGTTTCTGTTACTTCGATAAAAACAACTGTTTCGTGCGTTGGAAATCCTTTAAAGCGTGAAAAATTAGTCTCCGCGTGGCGCAAGAATCCTTTCTATTTCCTTTTCCATTACTAGTGACGACTGGCTTTACGTTTCAATTTGCACTGATGTCATTGGTCGAAGAGATGGCAAAAAATCGAAGACTGTTCATACGTTAGAAATCCTTTAAAACGTCAAAAAGATCGCTTCCTCTTCCTCCATTTTTTCTCATCGACTTCTTCGTCTTTTTCGTCTCTTCGTTCTTGCCTTCCTGTCTCTCCTTGTTTACCTTAAATCAAATATTTACTCGGAATAGACGATCGTACTGTCGTCGGTTATTAATCGAAGGCGACGTCGCGGCTTCGTCATTCCCACGAAACACGAGGGCAACGCGGCCGATTCGATCGATCGACGGAGCGTAGCTCGGTAGCTAGCGCGTCTGCCACTCGTCATTGAAAAAACACGTGGCCCTCCGAAAACACTGCCGCCACTGTCTTTCTCGAAGGCGAGTCGCCTCGAACGCGCATTGCTTTCAACGATCTCGCAACATCAGCTAGGCACGAAGAACTAATCGATCTTCTCGTACGAACGAGGCGTTCGACGCGTCTGTTCTCTCTTCCTTCCTTCCGTTTCGTTCACGCGATACGTGATCCTTCGTAGGCGTAAATTCTTCGACAAAAATCTCGTCTCGATTATCCAAGACTTCGTCAACGAATTTCGCGAGAAGATCGGACTCGGACCTCGAACTCGAAATGTTGGACGAAAGGAGCGCGGTTCGATGGAAGGAATCCGCGGTAGCAGCGGCCCGGTCTCACCTGTCGCGTTCAGGCTTACGGTAAGCGTCGTGTCGTCGAATCGTTATGATGGATGGCGCGTCCGTGGCCGATACAGCCTCCGGCCTAAGGTCCAACAATTTTAAGCGCGGACTCGAAGCGAGGCGTCACGTTCTTCGGGCGCTCCTTGGGACGCGCGTCTCCATTTCGACGGAGTACGCGTCGCCTCGCCGGTTCCCATATCACCGATGCAGAAATTCAAATTCGTCGTCATTAATAAAAATTAAAGAGACATCAGGAGGGCCGAGGATGGTCCTGGAGGATAGGTGAGCCTTCCGACGGCGGAGGGGGTAGCAGGGGAGAGCGAGGTGGCAGAGATGTCCCTGGCAACCTTCAGGACCCGTACGAGGGCCGTGTCGTAGGCCGACCACCTTTATCTTACCTGCCGGCTGACAATAGCGTGAGACTATGGGCCCTTTGTATCGCGCATCCACGACGATCTGCATACGCAACCCCTTTCGGGTGACGCACCCTAAGGCGGCCATCTCGCCAGTCAGGGTGCCGCGTAGAAGGACCAGGACCAAGAGAAGAGACAGACGGTTCCACTCGCGTCTTTTCTCTCCTCGTTACGCGTACCTTTCGTGCATGGTACGCGGAAACGTATGGATTTTTCTTTCTCTTCCTTCCTACCTTCTTTTATATCTTTTTTTCTCATTTTTTTTCTACTCCTCCAGGACGACTCAGCCGAGGATCGTTCCTCCTTTCTTTCGCTCGGCAGCTCGGCTTCTTCCTCCTTCCTAACGGTGAATGAAACGTCACATCGCGATGGATTCTCGGTCACGTCTCTACGTGAGTCACCCTGACTTTCCGACTTTCCTCGCGACGAAAGGAACACCACGGAGATCTTTCTTTTCTCGTCGCGACGGTTACTGTTTTCACAGCGGCTCGTCGCAGACGTTTGGTGGTCGACTTTGGCAAGCAGCCGCGATAACGAGAATCGCGGTAGACTCGCGGATCGGTCCTGCGAAGGGAGCGACCAGCTGCCGACGAACTTGCCGTAGCGTTCACGGAATCCTTCTAGGAGCGATTAACGAACGATCGATCTTCCGACGACGTCGTGCCTCGAAGAGAGACTTCGATGGACCTTGCTCGTGAAATCGCATCGATTCGTTCTTCTGTGCGTCGCTCGCCTCAAAGGAGACCCGAAATTATGAGAAACGTAGACGATCGTGCGTTCCTGGCTGGAAGCCGGCCATCTTGCCGTTGTTTTCTTTGCCAATCGTCCGTGTTGAAACGTCTCGTTGTGCCATCAAGATCGATTTGGATCGAAGATCGGTACATCGTCGAACGATCCATTCCAGTATAATCCCATCAGCGATTAGCAAAGACACAAACTTGACTCGATCCAGAAAATCGTAAGGGCGTAAATCGATCCTACGAATTAAAGCCAACCAACGCGGTACATCGCCAAACGATCCACTCCAGTACAATCCCATCAGCGATTAGCAAAGACCTAAACTTGACTCGATCCTACGAGTTCGAACGAACGAATCGATCTTTCGTCACGACTAACGTAAGATCTCGAAACTGCGAGACTAAACGAGGATAAAAATGGGGTGGCCACCGAAAAGGGGGACGCGAGAAAGTCGCAAAAGACATTTTACGGCTGAACGAGCAGACCCAACATCGGCGATGACGATGACGACACCGAAACCGACGGAGAGCAACGCGGACGCGTTCGTGGCTCGACGGAGCCGAAGCGAAGAGAGGCGGTGGGACGAGGGGATCGATGGACCCGCTCGAAAATGCGGGAAACGGGCTCCCATAACTCCATCGCCGGGCCAAATGTTGTGACACCGGCACTACCGAGAACCCTAAGTGCTCGCGGTAGCAGCGATCCATTGTCTCTGACTCGAATTCACGGTGGGCGTCGAAAAGGAGAGACAACCTACGCGCCGCGGGAGGCAATTTCCCGTCACGCTCCGACGTCGATGGGAAGGAGGATCGTCCTCGTCGCCTGCGAAAGGATCTCGATGGGAACAAGACCGGTAGACGTCGACGTCGTCGTCGTTGCGGTTGATCGTGACTCAGGCATTTTTACGACCACTGCTTCCGAAAATTAATTCGTCCAATCCTTTTCAATCCCCTTTTTCCAACGATAAAGCAAGATTCTCCTGCATTCCTGATGGAAAGTCCATGACTGAGCGACTTATCGCACTTTTCTTTCATCCTTGCTTTAGATTTTTAACACTTTGTTAGCCGCTGTCACGTACGCGTGACTTCTTTCCGCTAGCGGTGATGCTGTTTCATCGTTATAAAGTTTTTTGTAGGAATAGATATCGATGCTATCATATTTTTAGAGAAACGATTGCTTCCACTGGTCGTCTTTCTCAATTTATCAGCTCGTTTTTCGTTAAAATCTTACCTTACCGCTAAAATTCTATTAAAATTAGTAGAAGGTCGGCGTGGCACTCGCCAGCGCGGCCGGCAAAGTGTCGACGGTACACTCGTACTGAGTTAACGTAATTTAACCTCGACGGATTTAAGATCCGTTACGGAAGTCAACGTTAACGACGACGAATTCGTTAGGTCAGACGAATCCCAGATCCACGAAATCGTTTAGGTCATGCGAATTTTGGGTCCACGAATTCGTTAGATCGAACGAATTTGAAGCCGTTAACCCATTCGAATCTCGATTCTTAAAAGGGATGAAAAAACGAGATTCGCCGAAGAGGAAAGCTCGTATCGACGAGCACCGGAGGCGAGAAAAGAGCGACGTATGACGTTTCAGCCGGCAACGATAAAGGGGCGAAGAGAACGAATCGAGGCCAGGAGGAAAGAAGGCGGTGGGGAAAAACAACAGAAAGGGAAAGGTAACCGTAAGCGAAACTAACGAAAACGTCACGATGGCGAACTCCATCGCGCGTCTTCGGTATAAATTACGAGGACGTGACGATGTATAAAGCAGCCGGATTGAAGAAGGAAGAGACGAGCGGGAGTTCGACTCGCGACCGTTTCCAAAGCGAAGAAGGAGAAGATGTGGAAAAAAAGAAGCAAAAAAAGAAGAAGCAACCCCTGACCGCGTTAACCATCGATCGAATATCAAACCCGGCCTATTCTTGTTTCATCTCGCGTCGCGTTACCCGGCCGATGAACCGATTCATTAGCCAATCGGCGATTGGAACGAGCGGAGAGGTGGGGATGGACTCCGACCCGCTGTCCTGCCTCTACGATAGTTTTCTTTCTTTTCCTTTTTTTTTCCATCGACGTTTCGCAACCCGGCCGAATCGAGACAATGAACCTTTCTTTCTCCTTTTTTTTGTCTCCCGTCGTACGGAGACAAAAATGCCGTTACGCGATTTGCATTCTCGCCGTACGGAGGGGCGTACGGATAGAGAGCGTAGAAAAAAGTCGATCGGAGGCAGGAAAGGAAGGAAAAAAAAAAATTGACTGGAGAGAAGGAAGGGGTCGGTCAGGATCAACGCGGGCAATTATTTTAATTTCGTTCCTACCGTGACGAGCGAACGACTACGGTGGAAGGGGTGGGGGGGAAGTCGAAGGGAGTAGTAGGCGACGCGGTGTTAAGAAGAGGGGGTAGAAGAGGCGAAGGAAGACCCAGCCCGGGAAGAAGATGGGAGTTAGATGAATCGAAGGCGAGAGGAGCAGCCTGGCTCCCTGGTTAAGCCGAGGAGGGAAGGAGAAGGCGCTTCTTTACATAATCTCCATCAAGGGTGGTTCTTCACCCAAGGCCAAGGACTCGCGAGGGACGGCGCGAGAACTATTTC
>JAITYT010000090.1:1355052-1371744 GCA_025433975.1 Liostenogaster flavolineata | reverse complement strand
CCCCCCCCCCCCCCCCCGCCACCCTCGTCAGACTGCACTCGCTACGACACGCTTTTTTTCTTCTTCTTCATCGCTTCCTTCTGCCTTCTTCATTCGCTTCTTTCGTTTCTTCTTGTTGGTTTTCTTCCGCGACTAGCCCTCCATCGCGTCTCGTTCTACCTCTTTTGCTTGTTTGTTTTTCTACCTTTGCCTCATCGCGCAGCGACTTCTTCTCGCGATGGTTTGCCTGCCGTCTCGTCTTTTGTCGTTAATCCTCGCGGCACTTTCTTACCGTCCTTCCATTACCTATCTACCTACCTACCTTCCTACCTATCGCCTTCTCTTCCGTCGCGTCCTCGATCGTTGCTTTCTTCCATGGCGAAAATCTCATCCGATTTTTCCAACCGATTCGCACATGGAAGATTTCGTTTCGAGGTGTCCTTGATCATCGCTGTTTCGTGGTTCGCGCGTCTTCGTCGCGCTCGTCTTGAACGATAGACGCGTAACGCAAGATGTCTCTCGAAGAGAAAACTCATTCGGCAAGATTCGATATCGAAAAAGGCCAATTATAGAACCATGAACGATCACGACCCGCTTCGGCTCCAAAATGGGGGCTAATTGTCTCAAATTGCTTGAATTTCCGTTCGTCATCGAACGGACGACGATGACAAGGAGAACAAGCGAGCGATTTTAACGCGACTACGCGTCGGAATTTCACGGCTGCGCTGGATGTTGCGCCACCGATCTGTCGTGCCGCGTACCTACGATTTATTGGCACTTATCACTTTGGATCGTGCCGAGGAACGGCTGTCTTTCATAGGAAATGATTATGTACGCGGTGGATAGCTGTCGCAACGATGTTTTCATATCCGTTCCAAGTTTCTCTTTATTTGGTAACTAACGTCTTTGGCTTTCACGACGAGACTAAGACAATCGTTGGATCGAAATGATAGCCGAGACAGCCGACGATGAACGATGAACGCACAAAAGTTCCAAATTCGAACTAGCCTCTACCATTCGACGAATATTTGAAAGGAAGGAGATGAGAAGACCAAAATAAAAACACTCGACATCAACTTTAACCTAGAACCCCCGATGACGTTTGGCTTTCATGATGAAACTAAGGATAATTGTCGTAAAATTGAAATAATAACGATGATGTTAGAAACAATATTTCACGCGGACAATCCAAGACACCCGACGATGAACAATGAACACCCAAACGCTCCAGATTCGAACTGACATGAGCTATTGGACGATTGCTCGAAAAGAGGAGGGCAAAACGAAGATAAAGACACTCGACTCGGGCCAACTTCGACGTCACCTTGAACTTCGAATTCTCGATGGTGCAACGCGCGCTCCTGTCGCATGGGCCGTGCAAGGAGGGTGGAGAGGGGGCGATGGGGTGCGAAGGGAGCCGATGGAGGAGGAGGAGCGTACGTCACGCACTGCCACGGCCATTTTTGCAACGTGTCGTGCAAAAAGGGCCCCTCGCCCGCCAAATTTGGAAGGCCGCCTGGGCCCAGGAGCGGCCTTTTACGGGGGAGGGCCTCCGAGTATCGGCAGCCAATGGCTGCCTTCAACTTGAAATTCGATCGCGACAAGGACGAGAGACGAACGAAAGGGCAGCAGGGCCGCGCCACTCTATCGAGTGGAAAGGGGAGTGGGGGGAGAGGAAACGGATGGAGGACGACACGGCGGAGGGAAAAAAGTCAACGGGGAGGGACAAGAGGCAGGGGCAAACGAGACTTGTCAAAGTGGTGTTTTGACGCTCCGACTCGAGCCAATGCGATTGTTAAGGCCTCCTTCCGACTGCGCAGCTTTCCTCGTCGACGAGGATAATTCTCATCTTTACAGCGTGTAACGTTCAATTCGTTAACGGCGTCGAGTCGAACCCTAGGAAAATAAGGAAGGAAACGATCCTTCGATAATCGAAATTTTACTGGGTGGAAAAACTCGTCTCGATCAGGACGAATAAAAAAAAAGTGTCAACGTTCTCGTCGAAAATCGTCTTGCCATGAATTTTCGACGAAGACGAACACGTGCGTCGCGTTACTTGCTCTTGCGAGAGAAATGAATTCTCACGCGATCGAATCGAATCCGCTTTTTCCCGCCACGAAATCGCTCGGCACGACGAGCCATGCGAACGCGTGTTTTTCTTACAATTATCGACTCCGGCCGAAATTCACGATCGTATTATCCCCGCTGGTCTCCTCCTCCTCCTCCCCTCCTCCTCTTGCTCGACTACGCGCAGCAGGTCGTCCTACCACGCGGAAAAATCAACACGGTCAGTTAATTTCATTCAGATTTATGAGAATTGATGGAGGCAGACGCGTCGTAATACTCCCTGGATTTCCTTCTGGTTCTCGATGACGAAGAACTCTCGCCGACGCTTTCTCGTACTCGCTGGAAACGAGCCAGTGCGTCGATGAAACCATAAAACGACGTCATACGTTGACCGACGATCGTCGAATGAAAGATAAAGCAGCTACAAAATTTACTTCCACTTCTTTCACGCACATTAACTACTTGGCATAGTTGCTTGGTGTTTTAAATCGCTAAGATGAACAAATCAATCGTTTGTCGAGAAACAGGTAAGCCTGGGGGTCGAGGAATTTAGATCGCGAAGTACCCACGAGCTAGGAAGTCACGGAAGATAGAGGAGTCGCCGTTATTCGTCCGAATAAAAATCACACATCTAGTGAAACAGTTGGTCTGACCACAGCGAGCCGACGATTCCATTTTTCCCTGTGTCGTAGCCACTTTACCTTGTGGCTAGTCAACGTCTGGTCTGAACGAATTACTGCTTCCTCTCCTTCCTCTGTCGTGCTTATTCTTTTACATTTATTAAAAATTGTAAAAATTACAAGATCCCAAGATTTAGCCAAAAATCGAGCGTTTAAGCATAGAAGGAGATAGAAAGTCACAGGCAAATAGGTAGCTACTCGTTGAGAAATTCCTCGAGGCAGAAGCTGAGAAAACGCGACGATGAGCCACCGTTAATTCGTCTGAATAAAAATGACGCATCTACCGAAACGGTTGGTCTGATCGTTCGTACCTTTACCTTGTGGCTAGCGAACGTCTGGTCTGAACGGTGCACTGCTTGCTCTCCTTCCGTACAAAAACATCGCCTTATCGTGCTTATTCCTTTATATTTATTACTTAGACATTTAGGCAAAAATCCAAGAAAATTGAGCGCTTATAAATAGAAAGACGCAGAAAGACGAAATCCAACTGGTAGCTACTCGCTGATTGATTTCTCGAGGCAGAGGCTCGAAAAGCGCGACGATGAGCCGCCGCGCGTCATGGTGGAACTCGTCGTCGAGCGGAAAAGCGACAAGACGAGACGAGACGAGGAGGTAATCGGCCGGAGCGTTCACGCGGCACTTTCAGGGCCTTTTTGTCCGGGGGACTCGCGCGGAGCCAATGAAGTTCTCTTTCGTTCGGTCTTTATGGTGCCCTTTCCTTTTTCCACTTTCGCGCGCGACACGACGAAAAGGAAACGTCGTTTCGAGGTGACGAAGAAGACGCCGGACGGCGATGACGATGACGCCGACGACGTGACTGATTGAATCCTCTCGTTATCGTCGTCCTGGACGTCACTCGGTGGACATTGAATCGCGGAAAATCCATTCGCGCCGAAGTACGAGACTCGAACTTGGCCGGATGTCAACTTGAAAATTCTTATCGATGATCCTTCAAATTATTATACTTGAATACGTCGAAGAACGATTCCTTTGTTCTTGTTCTAAGGTTTGAATCTGCGTATCACTACAAGCTCTCAAATCGTTACGTTTCGCCGTCACTCGAGAGAAGAAGCCATAAATCAACGTCGAAACGCCTACCATTAAAATCGGTAATATCAACAATTTTATTAGTTACGGACGGTGGAGTAACTCCTAATACTTGGAACGAACTCGATCCAGTCCGCTAAGAACGACGTTCAAGAGTCGATAAAATATTGCCTCGCTCGATTAACCTTAAATACGGCGAAGTCGATGGGGAATAACGAATTTTCTACCTACGAATCGATGACCAGCTTATCGAATCAACGTCTATAGTAAAACTGATCTCATTCGCGGTTGTTAAGACTTTCGTCTCGCAATACAAATTCTGACGATAGATGTCAGAAATCGAGAAAAACGTCTACCGTTCTTTCTCAAAAATTCACGGTCGAATAAAGTATAATTAAAATGGCGAAGATCGAGCTTGGAAAGGCTCGTAAGCGCCTTTAAGTTTTGCGTAGAAGATACCGAAGATACCCATCGAAACTATCACCATAAAATTATGGGAATCTTAGACCATCCCCGCCTTCTTCTCGAGAGATCATGACACGATTTCAGCGCCAAGTATGGCAATTAGTCACGCACAGAGAGTTCGACTGCTCTCCGTACATCGTAGACCGCAATTTTCGTAATCTCCTGTCATCTCATTTTCCTAGTAATCCTGCGAGGTTAATTCGTCACTCCGTGTCTGTGCAAACGTCTACTTGACGTAACGAGAGATCGTGATCAATGAAGTGCGAGTTCGTACGAAAAGGAAACCATCGAGATGTTAGTCGAATTATTTAAAATCGAATGAATTGAAAATCAAGTTGTCAGAGAAGAAATCCGATTCCTCTTAGGAACATCAAAACCAAGCTGCAAAGTATCTCTCCATCGTCGTTCGATAAACTTTTCCATCTAAAATGATCAAGCCTTGCCTTAATCTTGATCTAAGGACGCGTCGACTTAACCAATTAAGTGTGATGCACGTGAAAAATATAAAATTCTCGCTTTTAATAAATAATAAATAATAGAAATAAATGCTAAAAGTCATTGCTCGATTTTAGTTTCGCACATTGTGGGGAGAGAGGTTTAAAACTGAACTCCACGCTTAACTGATTGAACTCAAATTTCCCGAGAAATTCTCGAATTCACGAGTAAGTTTTCTCTTAATCGTAGACGCGTCAGACGTTCCTCGATGACGAAACGCTTTTAACGCGACGACCCTCCTGAAATTCGTTCAAAAATATGGCACAATTATGGCCGCGATCCTCGTGGATCGAGCGCAACGTCGATTTCACCCCGGAGCGTAGCGCGAGGCCAGCGTGAAACGCAACGAGACACCGAGGAGGAAGAATTCACAGCGTGTTCTCGATGCTCGCTTCGTTGCTGTTCTACGATTCCGTGGAAATTAGAAAACGGCATTTCCCACGTGCACCGCGCAATCGAAACCTCGCAATTCGCATTGCGTAGGCGAGTGAATCGCAACCGTGACGATATAAATTAAGAACGACGTAATAATCGAATGAATCTTAGATGTCGTCGCTAATTGAACGAAATGCGTCGATTTTATTTCACGGAAAATCTGGTCGCATCGCAAGATTCTACAAAGATTTATATTTCAAAAATTCAATCGAACGACTTCCGGTCGAAATCGCAGCAAGGAAGAATCGCATTCGATAGGAAAAAAAAAATGTTCGAACGCGATCGCGATTATTCATCGCGACACTGGGCAAAGAGAGGAGAACAAAATGGAGGTTCGAACGAGCGTCGATTTAATTTCGACGCGAGTCGGATAAAATTAAACTCCATTTTAGCCGCGTTATTCGTAAGATCCGGTAAGGAAAATTGGTATTGGATGAAATCCATTCGAATACGACGAAGAAGGAGACAAGGAACGCGATCGCGATTATTCATCGCGACTCTGCGCGAAAAAGACGATGACGAAGTGGAGGGGAGGAGTTTAACGCGCGTTCGATGGCGAAGGAGGCGACGCAGAGGAGAGGGATCGTATGCAGTCGTAGAAAGCGATAAATACAACTGGAAATTATGATCGATTCTAGATCTCAATCGGTCGTTAACGGACGCGCCGACGTCAACGATACTTGATTATCGTCATTAACTGCTAACAGGCGCGTTCACGTAGCCATTAACCCTTCGTACGGTCATCGTTCCACGCAACAATGACGCGAACGATCGATCGTCGGGGCGAGCGTGGATCGACTCCGATCTTTTTATCCCTCTCCCTGCTTCCCTTCGGCTCTGCTTCTCTCTCTCTTTTCCTCTTTTTTTCCTCTAGTACGAATAAGATCAGTGATTCGATATTTTAGATAATTGGCGAGCACCTCTGCCCGCTTTCTATCTTTTTTATTCTTCGAGCAGTCCGTTCGAGCGACTTTTGTTACGACTATTTATTCCATTCAAAAATACAAAAAGAAATGATTGAATTAACCGTACAATTATATTCGTACTAATCAACTTTGAATTTAAAATTTGCAAATGTGTTCCAAAAATGGGACATTGGCGGATAACGGGTTAAAGATTGGACAGAAAGATTGCGTGTCTTTAATTTCGATAGAAGTCAAACGAAGAACAAAGAAAAGTCGCGACGTCGAATGCAACGTTGGAAGTTGCAACGTAGGCTGTGGGAAGGTGGAGGTGAGATACGCGTGGCACAAATCGGCACGAAATTATGCGGGGCGAGCGACCTTCGTCAATGAACGATCGGCAACGCGCAGACGATATCGCGACAGCGATTCGGTCGAGTCGCGAATACGTCTGCTTTTTAATTTTTTTTTTTTTCGTCGATAATGAACCGAATACCGGCATAAGGGTTAAGAGAGAATCGAGATGGAGAAAACAGTCCGTTTTGCGTCGCAAGGACAATTACAAAAATTAAAAGAAATATAAAACGATCGTATCGTATGCGCGATTAAACCTAAAACGATATAAAAAGATTTGATGAACCAGCGATATAGATTTCAATTAAAAAACACGAGCCTGTTCGTCTACAGTTCGGTAGGAACAATAGAAATCGATATTTTTAGAAATATAATTCGCTTAGTCGCAAAAAGATAAGTGAACGTCGCGGCAATATTTTAACTCCTTTTTTTTCTACAGTTGCAAGACGACATTAATCATTAGCTATGACGATTGAAACCTCGAGAAGAAAACTCGGGGAAAAAAGAGACACGTGTGTCAAGTATCCTTAAGCGAGACGAGAAAGAAAGAACACGTGTTAAACGAGCAACGAGAAACTCATCGTTTCGATTGCTGAGCACACAATTATAACGATGAAGGAAGTTCGGTTTTTTCCATTCGTGAGAAAAACTATGAAACAAAAAAGTCACCGAGATGCGAGAGAAAAAGGTCAGGTTGCAAAAAGTAATTTCTTCGTGAAATCGTGACACGTACCGAGTGAAACGATTCGATAATAATATTCCTTCGTGCCGCATCGCCTGGATAAATTTTGAAAATAATAATCGCTCGGTCTTAAGGTATCCTCGTCAAGGACTTAAATCCTTAAACTCGTTAAGGCACAGATATTTCCATTATTCGAAAGCAAGATAAATAAAAACGCCCAGAAGCCCAACGAAGGCGCGTCGTGTAATCGGCAAATTGATATCGAAAAAAATTCGAGAATGACGAAAGGAAACGAAAGAAAGGAAGGAGCTAGATCGTAGGCAAAGATTGCCAGGTATCCACGAGCACGCGTAGAAATACTTGCACCGAAAAGTTCAGGACATCGGTCTACTTTTTATCCAACGAGAAGTCATTACAATTACGATTGATCGATAGCAAAGTTACTCGGGCTTAATTTTACAAGTACAGCGCGGGTTAATGGGATTGAATCACTCTCATAGGCGCAGGACGATCGTGATACGGATTGCATGGAAGCGACGTGCGCGATCGCGAATTTCACTTTTCCGGGTTTTCCCGGGAATTCGTCGTAATTAAGAAAAAAGAGCGTCATCAGTTCGAAAGAAAATAATAGATCCAGCCTGACCGAACTAATTTCAAAATGTTTTCTCCCGTAAAATCAGGCGAGTTAGATATTCGCGATCCGCTAATAATCGATTGATATTCCGCGCCTTGCGAGAACCTAGAACGAATAAAGAATACAAGCTTCCGCGTGTTAGCAGTTACGTAACGATCTATGAATAAGGCAATACTCGGCGGTGCGCGTGAATATGCAACGTGCTAATACACCGTGAATAATTAGCGATACCAAGAAATTGTTATAATTCCTTAGGAGAACGTTATCGTTGTATACGATCGAAACATCGAACTCGTGTATTTATCTATGGTAAAATCGCGTGTACGCGTCGATGACATTTCGTCCAACGGTGACACTTTTTTTGTTACATTTTTAGCGATTCTCGTAATTATGGCGGCACTTGAGACTTTTAAGCTCTTCGAACGAACACGCGACACTTTTCCACGTTCCTTTGGTCATAGGAGATTGTAAAAAGCGGCGATTCCTCTCGTCGTTCGTTACTCCACGTCAACGAAGACTTCGAGGATCGGGAACGGATCCACTCGATCGTAGAAGACTCTTTACCGGGTATCGCAAACGGTAATCCCCGTTCCGTTCGATTATGAAGGTTCCTTCGTACCGAGAAAAAGCGGTGCTTGCATTGGAAGCAACATAGATGGAATAGTCGACATATCGCGCCGATGATCGCACCGGAGATCGTTAAACGTGAACGTCAATTTTACCGTAGGATAGAAAATCTTCTTGCTTCCTCTCCTCGTCTCTTTCTCTCTCTCTCTTTTCCTCGTTTTTTCTTCATTCGTCGAGTCTTTTTCTTGTACGCGTCTCATCGATCGATGCATTGCATCGTGCGAGCGAATAGAAGGTGAGAAACTGTTCGTCTCGAGTCGTTCTTAAAGCAAACTACGCCAGTACGTAGAATCGGAGAAAAAGCGTATCGCGGAAAGATCGTAAGTGGAATAACGACACGCGACGATTGGCGAGTTTCGTTGCCTTTTTCTACGGATTCTTCGTCTTCTTAGGATTGCTTTTTCAGACTTTTCTTGCCAGCGCCACGTTATCGTAAGAAACACTCGAACACTCGAGCTCGTGCGTTACCGATGCTGAATGAACCATAAATATCGATCGTTCGGACCGCTTTCACGATCGTTATTCACGGCGGCGAAAAGGGCGCGATTCGTTGATCGTCTTGGAACAATTACCGAACATTTAAAAGCAAGAATTAAAACGCGAAAGAAGTCGAAGCATCTTTCTAAATTCTCTGTCGAATTCACCGTTGAATTTTATACGCTTATATGCGTTATAAGTGCGCACGGTTGGAAAATAATTACTCGTGAAAAACGATTTTAATTTGGAATTAAGAAACGAGCCGTAACCAAACGTCTCTGTTTGAATGCGACTATTAGACCCGTCGTTATAATGTCGCGCAAACGCAAAAACGTTGAATTAGATACGATTTTACAAATCCGTAATACAAACAAAATTGAGAAACAATAGGTACGAGCTACGTCGCGTTTCGCACGTTTTCGATCGCTAATCGTAAACATATTTTTATCGAGCGTGAATCGAACGATCCGGGCAAGGGTCACCTTTCTTCCGCGAACCGTAAATACGGGGCGATCGTTCTCTTTATTTTGAAGTATTCGCCGATCGCGCTTAAATCGGGTCTCCGCTTCGATGTACGAGGAGAATTCATCGTGTAAGCCGACTTCTACGCAAAAAGGTTAACGAAGGAGCACTCGTCTCTTTACGAAGGATCGTTACGCGTGAGAAAATGGCTTCGGTGTAACGTCGAAGTCGCCTCGCTACGAATTGACACGATTTAACGATTAGACATGGTTACGCGGTTAACAAGGAGAACGATTACCCTGTAATTATCAAAATTGCCGGACGCAGGTAGCAGCAATCATCGAATTCGCACCGTAGAACTTCGACTCGTAGGACGTGCGAAGACAATAACTGCCTCTAAACTGGTATAAAATAATGAATTATCTTCAATTCTAAAAAAGAAAAGCACCGTAAACAAGAGAAACGATCCGTATCGAACGAATTGACATAAATGCGTAAAACATAGGTAATAGTAATCATCGAATTAGCACCATAGAATTTCGAGTCGTAGGACGCGCAAAGATATTCGAATGCTTTGCGAGACAATAATCGTCTCTAGACTGGTATAAAATAATGAATTATCTTCAATTCTAAAAACGGCATTACGCACAGTATCGAACACATCGACATAAATGCATAAAATATTATATTCGCGCTTTGCTTTTCTCCAGCTTTAGATGCGATCGACATATAGCGCATTATATCTTCAAACGCTCGTCGACGTCGCGTTTAATAAATGTCACGATCACGAATAACAAAGCTGAGACGAAAACGTTCGCGTCTCGCGACGGGCGAATAAAATTTCCTGAAATCAAAGTTCAATGGAAATTCGACCGATTCGATTAAATAATGGAAGAAATAATCGTACGTTCGTTTCGTATGGAAAGACGAATCGTGGCAAAAATCCCGTGAAAAATCGGACGGATGCGCGCGTGCGAGAGCGTACGCGTACAGTCGGACTAGATAGAGGAGAAGGCAGACTCGAGCGTAATAGATCCTTTCTCCCGCGGCAACGTCATCAAGGACCGTGGAGGTTGGAGCGCGAGTGGAAAGACGATGACAGCTAAGAAAAATCTCACTTCGCAGGACTTCGATACGCTCGTAATCGGCGAGAAGGAGCAAAAAATCAGCGGGGGCACGGCGAGGCGTCGGTCGTTACCGTGTCGTCTTAACCCATTTGCATCGTATGGAAAAGTGGAAATTTGTTCTTATCGTCAACATTTTTTTCTTGGTTGTATTTAAATGAAATGTTTTAAAATCTGAAAAAAAGCAATGTGGCATAAATAAAGAATTTCAAAGAATTTTTATTTCACTGTGGATTAATAATCGTAATAGAAATGGGATCTAATAATTTTGCACGATATGATGATGTTTGAAACGTTCAATGCGTAATGTCACATGGCAATTGTCACATTGGTAAAACGTATCTTTTCTTTTCTTTTCTAACGAACAAACTGCGCAACGTTTGCGAGCTTTCTTCGATGAACGTGCCTAAGTGAAGGGTTAAACGCTCCTCGCTGGACGAGGGAGGAGACCGGAGGAAAATATATTATTGTAATCGTCGAATTTAACATATCGAGGACGGCATTCTGCTCGCTTAACGCGCTTTCGAAATTTTGACATACATTTATTTCGTTTATCGTCATATTATCGCGTCATTAACACTGTCATTCGTCATAAGAATATGCAAGGCTTCGTTGCTTCGGTAACACGATCAGAAAATCAATTTACTTTTCATTTCTTGAGTCGTCGATTTGCGCTTCGAACAGTCGGAAAGGAAGTTCTTCCATTTTGTTCGTAGCTTCTTTCGTCAAGCGAGATTCAGACGGTTTCCGCGTTTATGACAATCGATTACTCCGGTCGAATTTGCCAAATTCCATCTTTAAATAAAAACGTTAAATCGTCGAATAAAGTCGAACGGAACGAGCGAGAGCTTCTCTATGTTTCTCTGGAAAATTTCAGACGCGACATTATTTTTCTCCTAATTACGAGTTTAAATAAGGTACGAAACGTTCGAAGGACGCACGGACGTCCGGATGACACGTGTTTACTCGCATTACATCGTTAACCCGGGAAACAAAAGCGATGAAAAAGGAGCTATTTATCGATTTACGCAAGAACCGATCGTAATTTCGAGTACCGGAGCTCGAGGATTGTCGATCGACAATAGAAACGCTTTATAGCCGTGCTATTGCGAAACACAATGTCCGTTAAAAAAGTCCGTTCTTCTAAGCGACGGACGACGAAAAGTCACGACGAGGCAACGAAGAGAATTTCAAGCGTCTATAATAAAAGCATTCTTTTCAGTAATTCTGAGTATTCGGTATCGTTGAACCGATTCACCAAGGGTAAATCGACGAGAGTTAACTTTCCGTAATAAAAAAAAAATATTTCTCTGTAAAAACGTACAGTGACACGTATCGTGGAACGTCTACCGCGATCGAACGTTGGTACACTTTCTTGCTTTAAATTTGCACCATTTTCGTCCGTAAAAACTTCTGCTTTCTTGCTTGTGGAAAAAGAGAAATTTTTAGAATCGAATTCTTTGAATTTTGGGAAAAATTGGACGAGTCTAAATGGCGAACGGTCGCAGTGCAAATCACGAACCATAGACGAAAATTAACAAACGGAACGATATCACGATTACGCGAAAAATAAACAGTCGAAATCGATGAATAACAATTTCGTACCACGACCGAAGTAATTGGTCGATGCTGTTGCACTCTCGAACGTAAAAAACGAAGGCGGAGTATCAATAAAAGCTTAAGATTAAGAGAAAAGGAAGTTGGGAAGAAACTCGTTATCCGGACATCGCGCCTCACCAATGCGTTCGCTTCCGACAGAAGGCGACACCTAGATGTACCGTATCCATCGGAGCAACTGCTACATTTCTAGCGAATACGCGTTAATTAAGCTCGAATTACTACCAAATTCGGTATATACCACGGACGCACGGTAACTCGGTCGTATCTCACTTACTCTACGCCTTACGGATCCCTAGGCTGGAACCTTTTCGCCCCAAACGCCGGATATATCCGGCATTCGCATAACAGCCTCTTGAAGACGAACGCCGGATATATCCGGCACGGATACTTATTACTTCTGAAAATGCTGCATTTTAGTAACGATCGTGTATTCAGTTCCGATACACGAATTTCTGTAAAATCTTTTTACATAAAAAAATATGGTTTTAAAGAAAAATCCCTTCCCCCGACGGAACCGGTTAACAATGGCCACATTCTTCTTCCAAACGAAACGCAGCCTCATTTATTAGATACAAGATTTTCCCAGCTAAATTAAACTCTAGCTAAAATCTGAAAGGAACCTGAACGTTGTCTCTCGACGCCATCGAGAGAATCGAACAGCATCCACATCGAATATTCGATGAAACACGATTACCGGAAGATGCAAGCTCGAATGTCGCGAGAAAGCGCTAGAAAGGTCGATCCTTCGAGGGACCTTACGACGTTGGCTATAATCGCGTGAACGCACGGCATTCGAGACGCGCGTGAAAGAAGCTGCGTCACGAGGAGAAAGAGACATCGATGAAACGACGAGGTGCGTGCGCGAGCTGGTCCTCGAGGTGCGTCGATCTCGAAACAAAAACGACGGGATAACGAGGAGACGCGTTCTGAAGGAAACTCGCAGGTTCGATCAGGCCTTAGCCATTCGTCGTCGTCAAAATCTTCGAAAAAGAAGCAAAAAGATCGCTTTGTAACAATTGCTTTGGAAAAGCGTCGAAAAAAGTCGAGTCTAAGGAGCAACGCATAGATCGTTTTCCGCTTCTCATAGAATCTTCTCCGATCGTCTTTATCCGGCTTTATCCGGCTTTCAACGTGACAAGAAGTGACATCAAAGAATCCTGAGAAACGACGAAATTGTTACGTGTTATTGGGCGGTCGAAAAAATATCGAGCTCTTTTCTAGCTACAAATTTGACTTAAAAGAACTCGATATATTCTCGGTTGCCGTACATCGATCGGAACGATACCGGATGGCTTCACGGTCTCGTAGAAGTAGGCAGAATTTCGCGCGACGTTCGACGTCTTAATCGTGACAGATAAGCGTCGAAAAATCATCGAAGTCGTCGATTCGATGCTCATTAGGCGAGAAAAGACGTCGATCGGCGTATCTCGATTCACGACGATACGGAAATTCGTAATACGACTCGTAGCCGATAACGTGGCTGAATTAAGGTACGCCAAGTAATTTTCCGATAAATACGACCGATCGACGTCCGAAATAATCCGACGACATAACGTCCTTCTTAATTATCCAATTTACGAGACAACGCGTGCCGATAGTCAGTCGTGTACCCGATAACGAGCGTTTCTAAGGCGTGTTCGGTTCTGCATTCCTTTAACCCCTTAACCAGCTGTACGTTCGTCGCGTCGCTGGACAAAAAATTGATCGCAAGGTGTCTTTGTACTTCCTACGACTGAAAAAAAGAAAAACCTTCGAACGATCGAAATTCTGAATAATCCGAGAGGAAAAGAACGAAATTGAAGGATTAAATTGAAAATCGCGAGTGATTATCGGACGATCGGTTAAAGATCGATAATCGATAGTTAGAGCTAACGTTGAAACATTCTATCACCAAGACCTACGAATTATATTTAAAAATGAGAATTTTTAGAGCGAGAGGAATGAAATTGCCCTTCGAAATCTCGAGCATTACAGAGTTTGACCCGATGGTAAGGACAAGGCTAAAATAACATCGCGACGTATTCGGCTCGCGAATCGCCGCGTTCGCTTTCAAGGAAACACGAACGACATCGAGATGGAACAATGAAAACGAAAACAAACAACGTCCTTCGCTCGTGATCCGCCTTGAATTGGACTATCCTAGCGCCAAGTATCGTAAATATCGACGATCGAAGAGCATGAAATCGTACCGCGCGCGTTCGAGCATTCCTTTCGAAAAATCTGAGCTAACTTAAACGAACCATCGGTCGATCTCAGTCGAGGGCATCGCGAGCAGAGACTGGAAGGAAGTTGAACGCGCGACGGACGAACTCTTTCTCGCTCGTGAGTTTAACTCGAGAGCGTGGTGAAATTTTCCGAATTTCGCCAGCTCGAAGCGTACGAATTTTTTTTGTTTTTAATTTCGAGCGGCGAAAAAATGGAATCGACGAGGCACGAATCCTTCCGTCCTCGCCGAAACGACCTCGAACTCGGCAAAGTCGTCGTTCTCCGTCGTGGTTTATTCGAATCCACGAACGAAATTCATGGAAATGGAAAAGACGATATCTCTAGCGGCGAAGGGTTAATCACTCACCTTGCTCTGTACGTAGTCGAGGGCCAACATGCAGTCGGAGTATCCGCTCTCGGTCTTGATGGTGGTGGCACCTTGTCCGGGACCGGTCGAGCAGAATCCAGAACCGACGACGCCGACGGGCCCACCGAGACCGGCGGCGGCCGCCGCCGCGACGCTCTCCCTATACCAGGGATACATGATTCGGCTTTTGGCCGATGCCCGCGCCCAATCAGCGTTAGCGCCTTTCTCGACCGCCTAGACTCCAGTCCAAGTACGATTTAGCGCTAATTTCGAGCCTCTTTCTCGATACGGAAGGATCCTTCGTATCCGTGGGCCGCTCGATTTCTCGTTACGCCACTGACATCGAGACTCTCGTCCTTCTCTCTCGCTTTTCTCTCCTTTTCTTCTCTCTTCGATTCGCCCGTTCGTGTCTCTTGTATATTATACGTGTATATAATATATGTATATATGTAAACGTGCGTACATACACGCGTTTCTTCGAGGAGCACAGCGCGTTACCCTCGCCGTTGCAATTTCTTTCTGTCGTTTTTATATCACAGTCGGCTGACGAGGCCGTTCCATACGTTTATTGCACAAAATCACTCGCGTACGCGTCGATCGCGATCGGCCAGCGGCACTCGCGCCTGCCAGTTCAAACGCACGAACACCGGTGCTCGCGAGTTCTTCGACGAGATTCGATTCGACCGAATCCTCCTCCCTCGCCACCTCTCGCCACCTCTCGCTCCTCTCTCGTGGAAGTCAAGGTGGAAGTCAATGTCGCGGGATCGACTCCATCGTCGTGATGATCGACCTTTTCTCTCTTTATCGTCTCTCTCTCTCTCTCTCTCCCTCCAACGAGGATTCTTTTACAGCTTTTACGCCTCGAAGCGAGACAAGCGGGACCGGAGGAGCGCGAAGAAAGACCGCGCGAGGACGAGAAGCACACCGCGTAAATAAGACGCTTCGAGATCCGTCGCGACACTGCGAAGGGTGAGAGCGCACGGAAGCGAGCGCTCCTCTCGATTCGTCTTGCCCGCTTCAAATTGTTCCGCGGTTCGCCCGGGAACGTCGTTTGTTTACGCGTCGTCGACCTTCGGAATCGCGAGCAACGGCGGATCGTCGGCACCGTTTTTGCCTTCCTCTTTTCTCCTCTTCTTCTTCTTCTTCTTCTTCTCTCTCTCTTTCTCTCTCGCTCTATCTATCTATCTGTCTATCTGTCTCTCTTCTTCCTTCCTTCCTTCTTTTTTTCCTTCCACGACGTTAAAAAAAAAAAACACGTCCACGCGTTTTGACTAGATTCTTTCGCGCACCGTATCCCCTTCTTCTTCCTCTACGTGTCGTTGGCGCGCACTCCGATCTTCTCCTCTTCCTCGAGGAGAGGAGAGGAACCGTCGGCAAGGGCTCGGCGCGGTGCGCGCGTCACGCACCTCACGAGCGACTATCTGTCGCGTGGCGCGGCACACGTGGCGCGTTACGCCGCCACCACCGTCGCCGCCGCCGCCACCGCCTTCGCAGAAGGGGGGGAAGGAAGGGAAGGTCGAAAGCGAGCACCTTTTATCGGGTAACGACGACGACCACCACCACCACCACCACCACCACCACCACCGCCACCACGACGAAGACTTGGAGAAGCGAGTAGCGGATGTCTCGAGCGGCGCTCGAGCGCGTCATCCTCGCGACCGTCACTGATCCTCCACCGGCGACGACGACCTCGAGGAGCCACCTCGGCCTCCTCGTCGGCCTCCTCGTTCGCGCGGTCGACGCTCGCCCGACGCCGCCATGCTCGCCGACTCCGACTCTCTTCCCCTCTTCTCTTTCGCGAGGAGCGGAGGAGGAGCGACCACCTCGAGAGACCGATTCGAGATTCCTACTCCTTCCCGAGTTTCTCTCTTTCCTTCGATTTCTCGTCCTTCCGCTCGAGGACTGCCGACAGGTCGTACCGACGAGAGCTAGCGGCTCTACGCCGCGTTCGATCGCTTTCTATCCTTCGACACGCGCTACGATACTGACGCTCCCTTCCTATTCCTCCCTTCGATCAACGCACTTTTTCTTCTTTTCTTCTTTTTCTTCTTTTTCCTCCTCTTCTTTCGC
>JAITYT010000090.1:1337487-1349773 GCA_025433975.1 Liostenogaster flavolineata | reverse complement strand
AGAGAGAGAGAGAGAGAGAGGACGCGCGTCGCAAAGCGAAAAATGGTCGCTCGTAGCTCGTTGGTCGAGCAGGTCGGCCATGTTGTTTCCCGTACGGTCGCTCGGGCGAAATAGGAAGGTGCGGTGGTGGAGGAGGGGTAGGAGGGCGAAGAAGGAGCGACCGAGCGAAGGAAGGCGCAGCAAGAAGTCGGCGAAACAGGGCGAAAGGGCGCAGAGAGACGGAGATTAATGAGAAACGAATCCGGATGAGAGGAACGGCGCGCATCGACGCAACCGAAGGCGCTACCGCGGAAGGTCGAAGAAACTTATCGTCGTCGTTGCGCGTTCGCTGCTATTCTTCGAGAGGGAGGAGGCGAATCAACGATTGGAAAGTATCCTTTTCGTTGTCCCAGGTCAGGGGTTAACCCTGCCTGCAAAGTTTCCACCGCAAGAAAACTCGACTATTCGTCATGGCGGCTTCTAACCACCCTCTTGCCTTCTCTTCGGCCTTCCCCACCTCCTCTCCTCCTCCGTATTTACCTATTTCGACTATTTCCCGCATCTTCTTCGATCCCTCGATCAGCCTTTTTTCTCCATACGAATGCCATCCGTATTTTCCTCGCCAACGACACAAACCAATCGGTTTGCGATCGGCACGCGTCGATACGTCGATCATGACCGCCGCTGGTGCGGCCGTGGGGGGTCCAAGGAATTGGAGGAAAGGATCGCTGGCTCGAGGTTAAGAAAACGACGCCAACTTCGAACCCGACTGGTCAGCCATTCCTCTTTCGTGTCCGTTCGAGCTGCGTTCTACGTGGACGTTCGTCAACTCATAGGCGACGACTACGACATCGACGAGAAAATTGACGAGCCACCGACGAGAATCCGATACGCCAACGAGACCCCAAGGACGAGCCACTTTTTGCCAAGATCCTTCCGTAATATCATGGATTCCTTCTCCACGACAACAACCGCGACAACAACGCCAGCCACGACGAATTCGATAATGGTTTTTCCATCGAGAAGTAGGTACGCGAGTTCCATCCGACGCCGATAACGCTGATCGACGACCCCCAGGGGCCGGGGGATGACGAGGTGGCGTCGGAGACGCCGCTCGCGCTTCTGCATAATTAATTAAACCGGATGTACGGTTGCGAGCCGAAGCGACGCGTCTCTCGAATCTCCACCCACGGGGTGCCGCGAGATCCTCCAGACCAGCGTGAGGAAAAGAGGGACGGAGCGAAGGAGGGAGGGCTGGCTGGCTGGCTGGCACGCTCATTTAGAAAATGAAATTGCAGCTCGACCGGTCGCTCGGTAGAGAGGGCGTGCACCCTCTCCTCCGGAACATGCGCAACCCGTTACACCACCCCCGTACCGCTTCGTAGGTGCGCGCAGAGGTACCGTGCCGTGCCTTCGATCCTCCTACGAGAGAGCTTCGACCCCCCCTGCCTGCTGCTACCCCTCCCATCCCTTCGCCGCGTCATCCTGCAACGAGGAAAATGGTGGCGTTTTTGCGCTCTTCCAGCTCTCTCTCTCTCTCTCTCGTTCTTTCTTTTTGCTTTTCTCCCGGTTCTCGTCTCTCTTCCCATCTCCCTCTAACCCTATATTTATGACTTTCTCTCTGTCCCTCTCCTGCCCTTTTCCTGCTAAGTCGTTACTTCGTTGCTTCGTTTAAAAGCGTATTATTAAGAACGCTCCGAGAAAGAAAGAGCGTGACGTGCGTGGATTATTCGTCATCGTTATCGTACCTGGACGAGGACAGTTCCGTAAGCGACATGCCCACGCGATAGTTGAACGATCTTTGACGTTGTTGATAGCCATCGTTTTACCGGCCGAAAGATTTCGGCCCCGCCTGACGACTCTCGTCCAAATCGACTTCCGCCATTTTGAGACGCGCGAGAACGTAAGATGGCGTGTTTCGGCTGTCGATAATATGGGTACGAGACCTTTGTATATTTTACACTGTTCTTTGATGGTCTAATCGTTATGTCGTGCCAAAATCTAACTCTTGTTATAATAATAATAATATAACAATAAAATAATGTAATAACTTGTCAACGACTGTGGCCGTCGTTTCGGCCAGAATCGAATCTGAACCGATCATTGGTCTCCGTTAACTTCCTTCGCTCTGTTAAATGCGATATGAGATTACGTACCAATACAGAGTCTCGATAAAGGTATCCAATACCACGAACACGTATCGTAACGCGAGCAATATAACAGCGTCGCCGTTGCATTTCGTTTAGACCTCTGCACCGCGTGAAAGAATTTTATATTTCGCAGAGATCGTGAAGAACGCGTGCGTGTTTACGCAATGTCGGTCGAAATTAATCCAAGCTCGTACATCGTTCGTTCTTGTTATTGTTTTGGAAGAACGATGCTCGGAACAGATTCTTTTTTTTTGTTATTAATTCGACCTAACCGAGACGACTAATCCGAACGAAGAAACAGTCGGTTTATCCTCGATGGTTGACTGGAGAGGAAGCGTGTAATAAAACTCGTGATTACGTCGTGCGTTTCGCGTTGCGAAATAGACGTATCGAAATGCAAGCGATCGCGACTGAAGCGCAGGGAAGCCTCGTCCATCCGAGGATTCCAATCATCGACGCAGCTTCGAGGTGCCTCTACGGTTGGACGGCGACCCGCTGATCGCTCGTCGCCTCTCTCGCCTCTTCTGGACATTTAGTGAAAGCACGCAAGTCGACGATCTCTTACAATACGTAGAATTTCGTAATGAAAACACTCGTAAGACGCTCTTTCGTATCGCGTACGCACGCGATTCCGACCGTTGCTTTTAAGCGTTTCCTGGTTTAAAGAAACTTGACATTCTTCGTTCTTTACATCATTAAATTAATCAACGTGTTACGGAGGTATGGCATTCGAGGCTGCGAGATTTTAATGGAGTTTAATGCGTAATAAAGATTGGACGCCATCTTCGTCGCGTAACGTCGTCTACGATCACCTTTTGCAAACACCTTTCGCGGACTGGAGACGCAAACTACGTGGAAATTTCCTTGACTTTGCTTTCTTTCGTTCGCTTTTCTTTTTATCTTCTATCACCTATTCTAGGGCTACAACCTACAGGCCTGCCGATTATTCGTCACCCGAACATCCCTTGTCGCGTCTCCTGGACACTTAACGAAAGAAGGTGGATCGGATAATCTCTTACGATAAATATTATTTTGTGATGTAAATATTTAAAAGGTTTACGCTCTTTCGTACCGTGTTTACTCACATTTTAGACCGCTAGTTTTACGCGCGTTCTCTGTCTTTAGGGTATTTAATGTTTCTTTGGCATTTTTCGTGATCGATATCAATGCATAACGATAAGCAAGTCGGAAATAAACAAAGACATTTTCAACGCATAAGAAAAAGTGGCAGACAACGCACGGTCGATCTTTCGCATGTCTTTTTATCTTCGTTCGAAGTTTAGACGAGCGCGAGTAAGTAGACGTGGCACATCTATTTTAGGACTACAGCCTACCGGCCTGCCGATTATTCGTCACCCGAACATCCCTTGTCGCGTCTCCTGGACACTTTACGAAAGAAGTCGGATCGATAATCTCTTACGATAAATATTATTTTGTGATGTAAATGTTTAAAAGGTGTACGCTGTTTCGTACCGTGTTTACTCACATTTTAGACCGCTAGTTTTACGTGTTTTCCGTCGTTAAAAATTCGATGCTTCTTTAGCGAAACGAAACGGTCCCCGACGTATTTAACATTACTCGTGATCGATATCAATCCGTAATGACGAGCAAATGGTAAATAAAGAAAAACATCGTGAACTCGCGAGAAAAAGTGGCAGCTGATCTATGATCAACCGGCGAATGGGCATATGCTCGATCGTAGGTTAAATCGAAAATGAGATTAATAGGATTTTAATGCGATTCTCAACGCGACAATCGCCACGTGTAAAATAAAACGAACGAACGAACGAACGAACGAACGAACGAACGGATGGACGAAAGGAAGGTCGACGAAGGTCCGATTCGGCGGAATGGCGGGATCTACGGCGCGCGCCGAATTCACTTTTTCACGGTGGCTAGAAAGGGCAAGGAGGAATCGCGCGGCGCGAACCAAGGAAAGAAGGTAGGTAGGCGAGCGTGAAAAATTGCTCGGCGAGAAACGATGCTAGATTCGGCCTGTTCTTTCGTTGCGAGGCGAGTCTCTTTTTTGCGCGGAGTCTCTCGCGCGCCCATGGAACGAAGGGATCATCCGCAGATGGCGCGAAGCGACGCTAGTACACGCGATTAATTAAAACTAGACAAGGACCAGCAGCTCGGGGAAGAGGGGGTGCGCAAGAGGAAAGGAACGAAGGAGGAGGAGGAGGAGGAGAAGGAGGAGGAAGTCGCTAGAAACGATCGCAGTTGGATGCACTTTGGAAGCCGAAGGATAGCCGCACCCTCTCGTCTGCCTTCTCTTCTTCCCTCTCCCCCTTAGGGCTGCAGGAAGGAAGGAAGGAAGGAAGGAAGGAAGGAAGAAGGCGGATAGCGAGGCACGATAGAAGGGGTTGCAGCACGAAGCATCGCAAGTATCGCGGGCTGGTGCTGCGACCATGCGCGTCTTTCCCTCCTCCCCCCCTCCTGTTAACTTCTTCGATTTTGCGCCCAACAGCCTGCCACACCTGTGCTACCGACGCGTACCTGGGTAGGAAAACGTCTCGGTATCTCGTTTGGCCTTCTAAAAGTCAGTGGTCGAACGAAGAGGGAGCCTAGCTCGAATTTTAAAGAAGAACTGGACGAATTAGTTAGATTTTTTTTATCGTAATTTTTTATATCGTAGTTTAGATATTTCCATTCGAAAGAAGGGGGGTGCAAACGAACAATTTTTTCTCACCCCTTGGAGAGTTCGTTTTAATCGAATATTTTCAAGTATGCTCGCAAAAGAAAGCACGTCGAGAAACTCTGATCTGTTCGTCGTTAGCCGGTATGCGGAAAAGGGAATTTTCTTTGCGTTTGGTAACAAAGCGTCGGTCTTTAAGTAAGAATTGGAAGACACCGAACGATATCGAGGAAGGTTAACGACTCTCGACTCGTCGTTAAAATGAGAAAGGATTAAAATTTAATAGCTCGAGGACAAGCGACGCAATAACGATGTATTTTTACGCGTTGCGACCGATATTCACGAATATTTATAGCGTCGAGGAAGATAAATAATGTTCGTTACCTCGAAAATTCTAACAAATATCGCACGAGTAACTGTGCGATAGCGAGTAAAGTAATTTGCGGGGAAAAAGTTTAAGTAAACACGATTAGATAAAACACGAATTTTCGATTCTGTTTCGATAATATCATATTGCAAATTTTAATAGCCGTAAACAATCGCGACGACGAATTAAAATAAAGACTTTATCTCGTTACCTGTCGATAACTTTCCTAGAAAAATTGTCGAACGTGAACGAATAATTTTAAGATACGAATGAAGCTATAAAATTAAATATCTAGCTGGCAAGGACGAATAACGTACCGCCAATCCGTTGCAACAGAGTCTAACGATCCCTGACCACAAAAATACCGACAGAATCCCGAAGAATCTGATAAACTTCGATACCGTCCTGACGGAGATGCGCGAGATCAACGAGCCCCGTATCGTTGAATATCGCGAAATATCCTGCGACGACTCAAGTCAAGTCAAATCAAGAAAGAAAAGAGAAGCGCGGCAGAATTCTTCGACGTCGCATGAGAATGCCAATCTTTTCCCACGATGCGGAACGCAAGAAAAGCACCTCGCCTCGAACAACAATTTTTTCTTCAAAGGTTTCGAGATAACACCTTATTTCCCGCATACGAGACGGCGCACTTTGATTAAGAGTGCAGAAGGAACGGCTGACGGTATCGGTCTGTCTGTCCGTTTGTCTGTCGGCGGGAGGGTGGAAGGGTGAAGTAGATAGGAAGAGTCGGTATACGTTGTACGCGTCGTCGAATAACGAAGCGGGTATAGCAGTGGCGAAGGTAGATAGGTAGCAAGGTAAATAGGTAGGTAGGTAGGTAGGTAGGTAGGTAGGTAGGTAGGTAGGCAGGTAGGTAGGTAGGTAGGTAGGTACGAACGAAAGAAGAAAGAACGACGAAGAACCATAGGAAGGTAGAGACGGAGAGTGGCCAAGAGAGGCAAGGAAGGAGAAGGAGAAGGAGAAGGAGAAGGACGATGAGAGGGAGAGGGACACGGAGTGGGTGGGGAGTGCCGAAGCCCGGAGAGGAGGGAGAGGTCTGGTGAGGTCGATGAGGAAAGTCGGCGCGTACTTGGCATCACAGAGG
The DNA here is from genome assembly GCA_025433975.1 of Liostenogaster flavolineata. Lineage (NCBI taxonomy): Eukaryota > Metazoa > Arthropoda > Insecta > Hymenoptera > Vespidae > Liostenogaster > Liostenogaster flavolineata. The sequence continues at coordinate 1,343,537 of JAITYT010000090.1, read as the reverse complement.
CGGTACCGTAGCTGGCCGTCGATTGGTCGGCAACGGACCAGCCTCGTCGCCACCCATCGCAGGCGCGAGCAGAAAAAATGTTGCCCCCTCTAGAGAGGAGGTGGAGGAGGACGAGGAGGAGGACAGCGCTGGAGAGGAAGGAACCGGCGAAGGTGGACGAGCGAGCGAGCGAGATAGCGAGCGACCTGCGCTCGTATAGGCGCGCGAGTGAGAGCGAGAGGGACGTAAAGAGACGGCGAGCAGCGGGAGCAAGAGAGACGGAGATAGGAGAGAAGGAAAGAGAAGGAGCGAGCGGAAGGCAAAGGAGAGGGAAGGAATCGATGAAAGGAGCAAAGAGACGTTAGAGAGGGAGCGAGAGAGCCAGAGGGAGAACGCTTTCGTACCTCCAGGATGGCGAGAGTCCTCTCTTTCGGTTTGGCAACCCCGCCCGACGGGGGTTGTGACTTCGGGTCCCACCGGCCCTCCGCGGCCGCCATTACGGACTCGGAGGAAAGAAGGTCTCCCTCCGCTCCCTTCCAGCCCTACCTGCGACACGGCGGCGTACCAACCGCCTCTGCCCCAACCCTTCCTCCCTTCGTTCCTTTTCCTACTCCCCGGAGGATTCCACCAGTGGGACAAGCTCTTCTTCTTCTTCTTCCTCTTCTTCTTCCTCCTCTTCTTCGTCTCCGATTTTTTCTCCTCTTCGGCCTTCCTCCCGGAGAGTCTCCGCCGTGGCTGGCTCCGCTACCCCCGTCTGGGCGGGGGCGAGGACGACTCCAAAGAGGATTCGTGGAAAGCCGTCTAGGTAAGTACGAAGGACAGAGTCTGCGTCGACCGAAGATAGACGCGACACCGACGTACGATTGTTCGTCGCCGATACGGATAACGCGCTGCCGCTTCTTCGCGAGAACCTCTGGCTGTCTGGACGCGTATTTCGCGACCAGAAGATTCGCGCGCTGAAGAGATCGTCGATGGCGACTCTACGCCGACGAGTTCATCGTAGAAAGGTGCTGGAACCGAAAGACCCGGAAGGATCGTACATTTATTTACGTCAAAGTAGAGCGAAACGGTCGCGAAACTGGAGTCTTTGGAAAACTCGAATAATCCTTAATCCTATAAAAAGGGCAAGTTTCGTGCAGTCCGATCGACTGCACCCATTCGATCGCGCAGTCGTGTCGCGTATTTTTACGAGGGACGCGGCTACGTTAAACAACGTTTATTTATTTCCAAGTACTTCGAAGATGGTTGCGCCTCTCAAAGGAGTACGAATTGCATTTTAAAGGTTCGCTACGAATCGTTGGGCACGGTTCATTGACCGGGACGAATTTCTTCCTGAAACTGACTTACAGGCGATCATAGATTTCGTGGTAACACGGTCGGACGATATATCTTCCGGCGTTCTTTCCTATCCTCTTTAGGGAGAAGTACGTTCGATCTCGCGATGTCCAAAGGATATTTTATTTATACTTATCGATCGGACGATGGAGCCTATTACAACGTAATAACGCTTCGAGCTACCCGAACGACGTCGATGCGTTTCCATGTTGGGACGGAGTAAGCGAATTTGGTAAAAGGTTTCCTCCGCTTTAACACAGACGCGACACAGTCGTTCCAGCTTCTCGAAAGCGTGCCGAGCGATTCGCGTCGTCTCGAATAAATCGCTTACTCCAGCGGGATTAAATTGATTTTAGAATCGAAAGGAACGCACGACCTTTAGCCAGGCTGAATGCAGTGGCTCCGATCGAGCGAACGGAAGTTGGGAGAACGACCAACGTAGAGGGTACCATAGTCGTGAAAGATCCTTCGATTTTGGGGAAATTAGACGATCAACGGATAAACAAGAATAAGTATTACTAAATTAATCGATAAAATCGATTAAATCGATCGTTATATTTATTAATTTAAGGAAGGCGAGTTTGAAACGGCGCGTAAAAAGGCAGGACAACTTCGTCGACTTATCGATGAAAATTGGCTATCATAAATTAAGAAATACCTTATGTATGACGGTTGCTTAACTTTTTAGTTAATTTTTTCTATTCTAAAAGTACTTTTCACACGCACACGGCGTGCTTGAAAATCAATATCGAGAGCAACTTTTACGTAAGACCGACGACGTGCCCGCGTCTGTAACTCGGTTACCAGTCGATCGCAAATAGATCTTCGATAGAGCGGACCTCTTTGAGCTTTTTCAACGAGTTTCCGAGGACTGCGAACACGCTTGACCTCGAACATGCTCGAAAAACTGCAAGAATAATCCGGGAAAAAATCGATCGCTTTTTGAAAAAAAAATCCGCGTGGAACTTTCGCCGTTGAAAATTAACACTCAGGTCGTGAACACTTGTTTTCTCAAGAACAAACTCGTTCGCCTTCGTAAAACCACAAAGGGAGGAAGAAGAAAAAAATGGAAGGCGAAGGTCACGAAACAAGACGCGTCGATTTATTCTTCGTGGAAATTTTCCCTGGACTAAGCGCCCCCCCCCCTTTCTCTCTCTCCTTCTTTCTTCTTCTCCGTTTTCTTCTCTTTCTCGTTGCAAAAGCAACGGCATGAAACATTTACGAGTCGTTGACAATTAAACGCGCCACGACTTTTTTCCCTCCTTCCGTCGTTCTCCTCCCGCCCTCCCCCCAAATCGCAAAAGCAAAGAGAACGCACCGAATGCAACGAGGGGAAGAGGTTTCGCGAGCACGACCATACGAGCTACGTACGTGCGGGATTAATCGAGCGGACGATTGGCGCTCGCGCACGTCTCACCGCTGCCATTTCTGAAATTCGCTTTGATTTCCAGTTACCGCAAATGGTCGAGGAATGCCGATATGCCAAAGTCAATGTCTACGAGCTGGACCGTGACTCCGATCGATCGGTAGCGCGTACGGCATCCTAATTTTATCTTCGACTCGTTTCGATCCTTCGATCGGTAGATCCTCGACCCCGTGGAGGATCGATCGCGCGAAATCGTGCCAATTTCGGACCCACTACCTTCCCTCCTCGACTTTTCCTACTTCTATGCTTCTCTCGTCGTTAATAATTATCTTATAATAAAAATTCTCTTATAATAATTATTATAAAATTTTATTTACAAATCAATATCACCGAAGTTTTTAGTATGATATCGTGTGGTAAATTTTTTCTCTATGATGTGGAACCATACAAAATTTACATATATATCTTGATACGTTTCGTTTTTCGTTGTTTCGTGATCCATCCGTAACAGACGAGCGGTCCTTAATGCGTTAAGACGGATTTAAAATCGTACGTCACTTATCCACGGCTGAGCTAAAGTTTTACTCGATCGAACAGATTTTCTTTTCGTATTTGACTCCGCGTGAATTTATTTTACAACGTAGCTTCGGATTATTCTTGAACGACTGCAACGAGTGACGAGGTAACCCCGGTATTTATTTATCGCCTCGAAGTCGTAGAAAAAATATAGGAAAGAAGAAAAAAAAGTAAAAAACGAAGGAAAATACGCGATTATAATCGGTCGATTAATTATAAAGGAGCGGCTAGACCGAGGAAAGGGGAGGCATCGACGTCCGCGCAGCTTACGTTAGTCCCTTTCGTTAGGTCGCTCGCCCCTGTTTCATCGTCGGCTCGTTGAACTTGGCGATGCCTTTTCCTCTTGCCATATAGCAACGCAACCGCCGCCGTCTTCGTCGTCCTCGTCGCCGCGTTAATTGCAGCATCGCGATTCAGCGGCCTCGCGTTCCCTTAGTTGGTGCGTTGGAATTTTCTTCGTGCCGAGTTCAAAGTCGTCGACTTTCCCGGAGGCCGGAAAGATCGTAAGGGAGGCGAAGGAAGGAGGAGGTTCGCTCGAAGACGAAGACGTAGCGAGAAGTCAATGACACGATGGCCAAGAAGTCACTGTCGGCCTCGTCTTTCGGTGAAACGTTAACCCTCGTGTTACGAAGGACGATTTTACTCGTTCGACGACAGAGAAATCGCCCATTTCGTCCTGAAACGCTCGAGAAAAATTCTTCAACGTGGATAAATTGAAGAATTAATTGCAAGATGGCCTAGAGTCATTTTCGGTCTCGCTTTCGATGATTTTGTAAAGCCTCGTGTTACGAGGGACCATTTTACTCCGAGGACGAGTATCGTCGTTCATCTTTAACGCTTTGATCTCTTTTAAAAAAAAATGATCGTACGATCGCGTTCGTGATTTTATCGAACGAAATACATGGAAATAGCGTTGGAGAAAAATTCTTAAGTATGGATAAAATTGAATTAGTTTCATTGCAAGGATAAAAAGCGATAAAATGAGGAATTAATTTCAAGATAGCCTAGAGTCGTTTTCGGCCTCGTCTTTCGATGATTTTGTAAACCCTCGTGTTACGAAGGACGATTTTACTCCGAGGACGAGTATCGTCGTTCATCGTGAAACGCTTTAATCTTCTTAAAAAGAAAAAAATGTAAACGTGTTCGTGATTTTATCGGACGAATTACGTAGAAACGACTTTGGAAAAAAATTCTCGAGCATGGATAAAATCGAATAAGGTTCGTTGGAAGGATCTTATCGAAGGACGATACGGAATCGCAGGTTAAAAAGCGACCGCATAATTCACATCAAAATGCAAACGCATCATTATATCGTATCTCGATGAAGGAAAGAAGAAACGTACGTTAAAATGCAGCGGTCTTCTCTGCATATCTGTGCATAGCATAAAATTTCGATTTGACGTATTAGATCGATGCCTCGGAGATTCGTTAGGAAGGCCATTGCATATTCACGGCGCCAAGGGCCTCTCCCTATTCTCCGTTTCTCCGTGGTCCGGTTTTTCGACGATTCTCGCAGCGAGCGGAACGTTATGGCTGAACGAGGAATCGTTCCTTCCATCGACGAATCCCAATCGATCCGGGCGCTTTTTATCGCCAGCGCCACGGCATTTCTCGATCGTCGAGAAGACCGAGATGATAGACTGTCGTTCCTTCGATCGGCCGGATCGACGAGCTTTTCCCCTCGTTGTAAGTCGGCCGTTCGTAAAAAAAGGTTACACGAAAATCGTCTTTCTTCATTTCTTGCCCATTTTTTTCATTTTATTCTTTTTTTCGTTCTTGCGAACGTGACGAAGAAACATCGAAGAAGCCAAATTTTAAACGACGAAAATTTCAAAAAAGAGCCTCGAAATTCTCTATCGAAGAAGCCAGAACGAGTCGAAGTCGGCCGTGGAATCTCGATTTCGGACGAAATTCCAGAGCGTAGATGACAGAGCGAAAGACTTCGTAGATCCTCCAAAGATCTTCGAGAGACGAACCTTTCGAGAGCGCATCGACCAGGTGTCAATAACGCCTAACGGTACGAGAAGCGACGCACGAGTCACGGATTTTAAAGTTGGCCGTCGGTTGTCTCGCTTCTTCGTACCGAACAAGAAAAGATTCCTTTTCATTCGACACGTCTATTGGAACTCTGCGAGAGAAGGAATGAGAAAGCAACGAGAGGAGAGAGAGAGAGAGAATAGAAAAAGAGAGACGATTTAAAGAGAGATCAGCGTGGCTACGCGACAAATTTTTCCTTCGCTTTTTCACCGTTAATTCGCGACACGACTGCATCGATGAAAAAGTCCTCGAATTACGAGATCAGAGCCAACGTACCGATCTTCGTTTTACCGAGAATTCATTTCGCGACTGTAAAAAGCGACGAAGGATGGAAAACGAGTGGAAAAACGAGGGATCGAAGGATCTCTGCCGAGCAGATAGATAAATTACCGAGGAGCCAAGTGGCTGCTTTTCTTCTTCCCTCGCGCACTTCCGAATACACGACGAAACAAGAGCTGCTAGTAGCTAGTAGTCGTTAACGATTTCACCTTGATCCCCGTGGTCGACGATTCGATTCGCTACGATCACGCGAAGCGTCTTTTCGTAAATTACGAGGCTATCGTGAGCTCTCGATGAACGGAGGTCAACTCGAGAGCGATTACGACGCTTCGATCTCGACGATTTCTCTCCGCGAGGACATCTTCGAATTTGTCCAACCTACCTAATTGGCGACCAACCTAATAAATATTATATATTTAAGACACTTGTTTTATGGGTTACTTAAGGTAAACACAATTGTGTTGCTCTGTAAACAAAG
>JAITYT010000090.1:1276255-1293922 GCA_025433975.1 Liostenogaster flavolineata | reverse complement strand
CCTCCTCCTCCTCCTCCTCCTCCTCCTCCTCCTCCTCCTCCTCCTCTTCTTCTTCTTCCTCTAAGCCGCCTTTGACCGACTCTCGACTGTTCACCCCTCGACTAAGGTCGAACGTGGCGATCCGCTTTTTGCGGGAGGAACAACCAACCAGTAGGCGACTTTTCGAGACGCGTTATCGTAATAAAGATAGCGTTGCTGAAGAAGTCTGTGCCAAGGTGGGACGTTGGGTGTGCGAGCCAGAAATTAAGTGATTACCGAGTACATTAATGAGTACAGAAGAGTGGGTGACCATGATAAACATCGTACTGATATATTTTCTACGAGTTTCATCCTTGACGACCCGATAGCATCGATTTTATTAGATATTTGTTTATCGGTGAAATTCTGGGTCTGGGTTTTTTCAATGTTTTTACCGATAAGAATAAGAGTTCGTGTTTAGGCTCGGATAAGGAAGGTTGTAAGGCGTATCGAGGCTGGATCCGACGAATAGATCTTCGTCGTAGATGGTCTGTGATCTTCCAATTTGACAAGAAGCTTTCCGAGACGCTTCTATACTTCTTTTTTTGACACACACGCGAGTGTATACTTTATGCGTGTAATATTGCGTATATTCAAATGTAATATTGGAAATATCATAATCGTTGATTTCGACAAATTGTCTTAAACTTGAACTTAGAAATTTAAATTATTTCATAATTTAAAATACATGGCTGTATTAGTTATATGTGACTTATGTAGCTTATATTACGACCTAACAACATATCGTACAAATTTCATTAAAAAAATCTATTGTCGATCGTTCGGAAAATGTCTCGTCTAAAAGAAGGGATTCGACGAACGTCGCGAGAAGGACGAAGGCGAACTTATCGAGAGATTACGTACGCACAGGATGCGCATCGAGCGTGTACGCGACCATGATTTATTCAATCTTTAAGGGGCTGCAATACGAACGGGGATAGGAGAACGAAGGTGAGAGAGAGAGAGAGGGACGGAATACTAGAATGGAGAAAAAATCAGGTCGAAAGAGAGGGAGAGGCCATAAATCATAGCATTTTCAGATTTCCTTTTATCAGTGACTCTCTAGCCGTGGGCACGGTGATTGTGCGACGACCACCGCTGACCCAACGCCCATAAATATCCCCATTAATATTAACTTAGGCTAGCCTAGAAGGCGAGAATCGCGAGTGACCGAAACGAGAGCGACAAAAAAATCGTGACGGGCCAGCGGGGAGAGAGAAAGAGAGAGGACGAGTAAAAAAAAGATCTCGTATGCCAGGGACGAATCTCATATAGGACGCAGCTGGGAATTGGTCGGTGGCTCCCCAGCGGAAAAATTCATAGTGAATCGAATCTCTGGACGAGGGAGGGCAGGGGAGAGCGCGGCTTTTCCCTCGCGACCGTCCTTCGCGTCTCCGCCGTGGAGACGGTAGCGATCGAATCGGGATTTGCGTGTTGCCGCTGCTCTCCCGTCTACCAGATCGAATGGCCAAGGAACTACTATGATTTTTCGAGATTCTAGAGAATCTAGGGAAATTCCAGAGAATTTGACGTTCGCTCGAAAACTTGGGGGAAAAAATGCGTAGATGTCGCGACAAGAACTGGGACGATTCGCGGGGGTGAAAAAAGTAGTGGTGCACGTGCGTTCTTCCATCAATCAACGACTTGACCGTGCCTATCGTTAGCCGTCGGCTCGTCCGCTGCCTCTTTCGCCAAACCGAAAATTCATTCGCTCGATATTCGAGAAAGATTGCAGATGCGTACGAAGATACGCGTACGAAATCGAGGAAATTCGCAACGCGGATCTGAAGGACGCGATTTGTCAAGCGGAGACAATTAGAGGCGGGACAGGCCGTAATTAACGTCAACGCGTCGCCATCGACGGCGCCCATCTCCAGACCTAACCGATCGACAACAAAGGCAAAGAGAAAGAAAAATCCTTTCGACGCACACCCAACAACTTCACGAACGATTCTGATATTATTCTGCTGGCTTCGACGTATTTAACTTTTTTATATATTATTAGTATCGTACTTCTTCTCCTTTCTTATTTTCATTTCCTATTGAATATCGATAAATCGTTACCAACCTCGGCGAACGATTTTTCGATCGGAGGATCAGTTTGACGGCAGACCGGAAACGCCGTTTCCCTCGTCGGCTCGAGTCGCCCTCGAGGATCGACGTAAGATGGTGCGCGGCGCGACGAAGCGAATGACTCGGCAAGTCGGTGCCGCATCGGCTAACTTAATTGATTTACCTCCGAGAAGGCTCCCGATCGTCCTCGTCGGCGGTCGATCGACCCTTGCGTTAGATCGTTTAAAATTTCGGCGATCTTTACTCCGTCGGCCTACAGCCACGAACGAGAATCGTGGAAAGGAATTTGGGCCATGAACGATAAGCACGAGCCGGACATCTTAAAATTATCAGTCGTGCCCAAACTTATTGTTTCGCAATTGCTTTCTCGAAATTTTTCCTTCGCGTCGAAATATACGTGCCATAAAGACGCATACGTTTTGTATCGGATCTACTGGAACGTAAAAAATAAAGAAAATGTCATCGCAAACTTCAATATCGACTGCTTCGACCATTGCATTTCCGAGGGTGTGTGTGTGCTCGATATATACGAGAAGAGATGGTGAGCAACGATACAAATTATATTATTCGGTAGATATCGATTAACTCATCGAAAACGTATCGGTTTCTTTTCCTTCAAAAACGACAGAATTTTCCGCTTGTGCGACCGACCTTGCTTACTATGACCCGAACAATTAGAAGATGGCGGATAGACCAAGGGAGGGGGGTTAAGATGACAAGAGGGAAGAGAAGAAAAATCGGCGCGCCTCGGAGAGGTGCGTCAGAGTAACAGGTCGTTTTTTAATCCTCGAAGCGAACACATCGCCGTCGCCTTAGATAAATTTCTTATCGTAAATCTCATTAACACGTTTCCTGCCGAATGATTTATCGTACGATCGAAGCGGTACAACCTCCATAAAATCGTCGTTTGCTTATCCTTAAATCGAGTCGTAGAACTCGTAGAAATTCCGCTACGGCCTTCCGCCGATCTGCCTTTCTTTCGTAAACGAACAAAAAAGGGAAGGCGGCAAATTTGCAAGCGTAATGCACACCAAAGGCTGAATCCGCATCGACGATTACATCGGCGATTACTACGACTAAGACGAGAACGTCGTGTATGCCCACGAGACTTCTAGGGTTATGGTGAATAATTAAAAGCGCATTAGCGACGGCAGGAGTGCATTTACGTCATTATTAGTGCCGAGTGACTGGGCGGCGATATGGGTCGAGTGTGTAAATTACACAGTATTAAAGTGCTCGCTTTCGTAATCGCCACGACGATGTAAATGTTACCGAGAAGCGTTAAAAGCGCCTTTATAAATCGGTCTCGCGCGACTTGTCCCGACTTTGCCGATTCTTGCACGCGCAAATTGTAACGCGCTGTAATCGGTGTGAAATCACCGCGCGGAAACGGGCAAAGGGAATTTTACTCGCGTTGCCCCGAGTTTCGATTATCCAAACACCTTCGAACGAGGGAAAATCGTTATCGTTATTACAAAACAAAAACAAAAACATGTAAGATGATAAACGAGGATAAATTTTTTCGATTCGATTTTATATGTTTCACGCGAGCGTCGGCCATGTTTTCAGGAAATTGTTGCTTGCCAAGGACTAAAGTTAATCGATAACTTCATCGTGGAAGGAGAGAGAGAGATAGCTCGACATTTTTAAAAATTAGAAACTGGCCGTAACTACGCGTCTAGAAGAGAGCGATAAAACAACGAGATCCTTCGCTTTTTACGGCTCGCGCGAAATGCAGAGGACGAGTTTCGAGCTAAGTAGAACCGCGTCGTCGTAGTTTAAAATTCCAAACTTCGAAAGACCGAGAAGTCGAAACCAGGAGAAAGAAAGGAAAAAAGGAAAGAGAGAAGAGGATCGAGGGATAGAAAAAGGATAGGACGATCGCGAGCTTACGGAATTCGGTCTTAAAAAAACGTCCCCGACGAGGAAAGTCGAGTTTTCTCGATTCCACCGTGGACAATTAGGTACGAATTAAAACGAGAGCACGACGAGGACGACATCTTGCGCTCGAATTGCGATGCGATAATTGCGCCGCGTAATTAGCGAGCGACAAACGAACGCGTAGTGCGCTAGAGCCTCGCTCTCCCCTTCCTCTCCTCGCCCTTCTTTTTCCACTCCATCACCCCTGCGTCGCCTCATTCCGTTATCCCCCTGTGTGTGTCCAGGTGTACGGATGATGAAGATGCTCCTTCGAGAAAAAGGACCGCTTATTTACCCGCATCGTCCCTCTGCAACGCGGCATGAAACACGGAACACCGACGGTCAGCGCGAAATAATTACACGCTCCAAACGGTTACCATAAAATCGCAGGAACATTTCGTTTCGAGTCGCAGATATCCACGAGGATCGACTCGTTGGACGACTCCGTTCACTGATAAACTCGTCACAGATCAATAGTCGAATCCTAGTCGACTTCGTCCCAGACACCCCAACGCCTTTCGCAGCCATTTGGGACTAAAAGGACTTGCCGAAGGGAATCACCGGCATGATATAACTTTAAGGTCGAGTTTATCGTCATCGACGGTTAGCACGACACAATCATAGTCCCAAAACAGTTATCATAAAATGGTAGAAACACGTCCACGAGGATCTACTCATTGAATGACTCTGTTCACTGATAAACTCGTCACAGATCAACAGTCGAATCCCAGTCGACTTCATTCCAGACATTCCAACGCCTTTCGCAGCCTTTGGGACTAGGAAGACATGCAAAAAAGAATCGTAGGAACGATGTGACTTTATGTCGAGCGTATCATCATCAACGATTAGCACGATACAATCGTAATCCCAAACAGTTGTCATAAAATCATAAAATGGTAGAAACACGTCCGCGGGGATCTACTCATTGGACGACTCCGGTCACTGATAAACTCCTCACAGGTCAACCGTCGAATCGACGTGACTTTATCGCCGTCATCTTCGTGTCGCTTCATCAACGTCATCCCAGACACCCCGACGTCTTCCGCAGCCTTTTGGGCCTGTAAGTACGCGCAAAGCCGAGTCGCCGGAACGACGATACGATTTTAATGTCGAGTTTACCGGCGCGGAGATAATTGTCGCTATTAGCCGCACGAGAGGGCGCGTTTACTGTCGTCGTCTTCGTCGTTGCAGCACGAGGCACGACGGTTTTACCGCGTCCTCCAGTGCGAGCAAACAGGATCCTCGTTTGCCGCCGTGAACACCGAGCGAATCAACCAACCAACGGACGAGCGAGCGAGCAGCGCCTCTTTCCATTTCTTGCTCGTAGAAACGCGCAAGAGTAGGCGACGCTCCGCTCGTTTCCGCACTCGCGAGAGGAAAGAAGAAGAGATACGAGACTCTCGAGCGGAATTCTCGAGGACTCTGGAGGTGTTCGCCGATTGGTTCGGGAGAAAGAAAAGTAATGAGGTGTAACGGCGACTGATTCGATTCAAAACGAATTTTTTATGATTTTAGGTCCTCCAAGGGGTTCTAGATGCGAGCAACGATTCATTAGATGCCTCGGTGATGATTCAGTCTAGTTCACTAGACGATCCAGGATGAAAAATAGTCGAGACTGACTTCGGGCATCGATGAAGTAACGTAAAACGAACGAAAATCCAGAGTTTCAAGAATCGAATTCACAATATCGAGTAGCTAAGAGTAGTCCTGAAAGGTGCTTTTTTGCGACTAATCGATAGAATTCGCTCGCAGTAAGAATTGTTTAGCCATTGTTATTATTATTTGTAAAATTTAATTTTTTCCGTTCGAATTTTTTTATTTTTCTCAAATTCGTGTTCCTTAGTGTTCGTTCCTCGAATATCTGTTCTGTGAACATTCGAAAGCATTTCAAATGTAGACCTTGTTCCATCCGGAGAAGGACAAAGTTGATGTACACGATGCGGAGCCGCGTATAACGAGGGTTATTTCCTGTTGAAACGCTTGCTCGTATCGCCTATTAAAATTGAAACGACTCAAGCGAATAACAGAAATTACGAAGAATAAATTTTAGTCTTTATGAACGGATGTAATAACGGTACAAAACGATAATTCTATGCCGACACAGTTTTAAGGTAAGTCGATTACCGATTATCATTCCACGTGTTCTCGCGTAATTGTGACATTTATACAAAATCATTGTATCGGATTATCCGGAAAGTTCGTGCCGATTTTCGCTAGACTTTCGCTAGAATTTCCAAGTTGCATGAAAGATGGAGAAAGGTTGTGGAACGGAATGGCACCTGTATTATTTAATAAACGTAGACCAAATAAAAATCGGCACGAACTTCCCGAACAACCCAACATTTACTTGCGCGAAGCGTGTGATCTTGCGATGACAAACGTCGTAATTTTCTCCCAGGAACGATTCCGTTTCTCCATGACGGACTCTTGCGCTAATAAAAAGGAAGTAATCGTCGCAGAAGTATCTCGGTAATTTCGACGAATTCCCATTTCCATGCGAGAAAAATCTATTTCAACGTAATCCCATCCCATCGGATAGGAAAGGATTTTGCGTGTCCTTATTCTTCGAGCTGAAAACTTTCGCTTTTTCTACGAATGCTATAGAAAGTAGCAAAAGGAAGCTCGAGAGAGAAAAAATTGTTACAGATACGAGGCGAACCTTGAAAGTAGCAGCACGAACACAGCAACGTTTCATGTACTTATCGCGAGGCCATCGAAGTTACGACGCACAAAATCGCGACGACATGTTGGAAACGCGTAATTTCGCAAGTTCGGCGTTTCTTTCGCTCCACTCGAATCGCGGGTAATTTTGATCGCGCGTGTACGGCTAATTGCAGGTAAACGACACGGAGGTAAGACGTCGATTAGAGTGGAGGAACGAACGAGTGGAAACGCAGGCTTCGCGATTACGCGCCGAAGGAAAGCGCGCCGCGCTCAACGAAAAAGTAAATAATCGCAATAGGAAAGATATTCCTATTCCCGGGACGCCTTTATTATGCGCGAGACGGCCACCGTAAAACGAATGTCTTGTAAATATTATTCTCGAGGCATTGAAATTTTCAACCGGCGAAACGACCACTTTCCACGCTTTACCTCCACTCGATTGGAGCAAATCATTGCGCATACCGAGGAACGGAACGGCGAATTGCGCTGGTCGGCGTTGAGCTGCAGCATCCATCGACGAAAAAAGAAAGAACAAAAGCAGAGAGAGAGAGCGAAAGAAACGCAGAGAAAAAAATGTAAGCTAAAGAACCTTCCGACTGCGAAATTAGGCGCACGTGCGGCAATAGACGCGATTCCCGTAACCGCGACTTTCAATGTCCTTCGATTGTTCCGTGCCATTCACGGAAAGGCTCCATTTCCACGGGAGGGGGTAAGGAATCCTCGATGTACAGCGCCGGCTAAAAGTTCGCCGCGATGCGCATTGGTTTCGCGGAAGAAAAAAATCTAATTCGACGTTCGCGATTTTTTCCTACTGTACGACGACGAAAGAAAAAAAATGTCGGACGAAGTTCAGCATGACTCGTACGTACGGTTGAACGCAGCATCGGCGCTGAAAAATTTCTGGGAAGAAATTTACTTCGAGAAATCGAAATTGCCATTCGAATAAAATTTAGAAGCTTTCGTCGGGAGGTCGACGACGATCGCTACCAATGGAGAATTAAATTTGAAACACGTGCGATCAGCAAGAAGCGCTGGACTCGTAGAAATTCTTCTTCTGCGAACCAAGCTGTTCTTACTGCTAGCGGATACTCCATTAACCTTTAACAGTCTCGACTGTGTCGGTTTACAAAACATCACTACGAATTTTTATTTTTATCGCTATCGAAGAATGACCATCTTTTCGAAATCAATCGAATTCGTTTCCGCGACGCACACTTCGACGACCGCTCGAACCTCGAGGAAAGAGGAGAGGATTTAATCGAACCGAAGCAATTGCTTCTTATCAGTCGAGGTGGAGGCTCGATTCAAAGCGAAATACTGCGTCTCTTGGGGGGAGGAAAAACAGGCGGGTAAAAACGAAGTAAATCGTCGTAGCTCGCGTTGCCTCGAAAGACGAAACGGTTCCACGGTTTCGCTCCTCGATTCGAAACTCGCGTTCTCTTGTTGAAACTCGTTGCACTTATTGCACAGCCTTGGATGAAATTATTATGTATTCTCGTTTTTGTTGAATTTCTTGGAACGAAATTAGCGTTAGCTTTCTGTTTACTCGCTTTTGTGGCTTGATAACCTTGCGTAAAGTTACAACGTGCGAAGTACGAACCCGTCGAGTTTTTAGGAATATTACTATGATATTAATCAAATTTTGTCTGGTTTTCAAGGAATTGATTCGATCAAGCCAAGCGTCGAAATTGTATTGGAAGCGTGATCTAACGACGAATTTTTAAAGATTTCGCTGAAATTGACCGATTCTGGATATCGAAACTCTTCGCGAGATTAAAAATGTGCTTCTTCGTTGGACGAAGCCACTAGTCATGAATGTCAGAAGCTAACTAGTTCGGTCGGAAGCTGCTTTAGTCATCGAAGTTGTCGAAAGATCGAAAGAATCGCGGGTTACGCGTGACTCGCACGAACGAATGACGCGTCAAATTCACGAGACGAATACGGAACAAATCGTCTACGAAAGGTAGGAAGCAGCGATGGCGAGCAAGCAAAGAAAGAGAGAAAGAGCCGTTCCTGGATCGACGAAGAATCGATAATAAACGAACCACGGTCCGTCGTAGATCGGCAAGCTTGCAAAATCACGGACAAGATCGCGACTCTTCGTTCGGCCGATATAAATTGCATTCCTTCGATAGAATATCAGGCTTCGTTCGACGATGAAACAACAACGAAGCGAGTCATCGTGTTTCCTACAATCAAATCCCATCACCGATTTCTCAATGTTTCTGCTAAAATTAACATGTACAAGTTCGGTCGACGTAATTAGGACTACAAATTAGCACTCAACTTTAGGATAAGATTGAACTAATGAATTGCCAACGGAGTAAGTCATCGTGTTTCCTACAAGCTCGATAAAAAAAAATCCTATCACCGATTACTGGCTGTTTGTGCTAAAATGAAAATGTACAAGTTCGATCGACGTAATTAGGATTACAAATTAGCACTCAGCTTTAGGATAAGATTGGACTAATGAATTGCCAACGGAGTAAGTCATCGTGTTTCCTACAAGCTCAACGAATATGACAGAACAATACGCACAATATTATACAAGTGTACCTTTCGTCCAAAGACAAAATATTCATAAAACACATCATAGGATAGAATAGCCTCGAAGTGTAATCGTTATCGACATTACAACTTCTGAATAACCAAGCGGAAGTGAATCGACTTGCCAAATGGTTCTGTTAACGTTTTCGCAGCCATTGCTAATAGCAATTATTTCAGTTACGATCGAGGTATTTTGCGATGAAATTTCAGAGTCGATCGTCCAATTTTTCCCCTTCTTTTGCTATCGACCAAGAGGGACTCCCTACCTACCCACTTGGCCTACCTACCGCTAAAACTCTCAGGAGCCGCGTGCCGGCAGCGCTGGCCTGCGAAGGAACAAGTTGGTCTGGCGGTAGGAGAGTCGGTTCAGGGGAAGCATGCGCTTCGTTCTAAAAAGTGGCCAGCCCACGGCGCGCGCTCGACGTCGCTCAGCTCGCCGCTGAAAGGGTTAACGGCGCGGGCAGAGGCGATAGCGCAAACATCCAATAAGGTCAACGTCAAAAACGAAGAGCAACGGCAGCGTCGAAAAGAAGAACGAGGAGCCGTGGTGCGAGTTACCAAGCGAGCGACTAGCCGATCCCGTCAGCCAGCCAACGACGAGAAGATCGATCCTCGAGAGGTTCGGCTCGTTTCCTCCTCGTGGCATCCTCTCCACTTCGGCGACGATCGCGCGGTCTTCCTTTTTGCCTTCTCCCATCGGTCGCGGCATAAAGGGCCCCTATAGAATGTTTCCAATTTTCTGTTGGCGCGCCCAAGTGCGCGCGGCCTCGGTAATATGGGATTCTCCTCCGTTTCGCGAAAGTATGCGTGAAAGGGAGCGGGATGATAGAGACCACGCGGCAGGGAGAGATAGAGCAGAAAGCCGGCGAAAGAAAGAGAGAAGAAGGTGTCGGAGGGTGAGGAAGAAGACGCCGAAGAAAGGGGAAGAAGAAGAAGAAGAAGATTCAAGAAGAGAAGAAAAGAGAAGAAGGATGGAAAGTGGAGTAAGATAAAGGCGGAAAGAAGGAGAGGAGAGGAGAGGAGAGGAGAGAGAAAGAGAGAGGAGAGAAGCGCGTCCAACGCGGACATTCGTCACACGACATCAAACGCGGGTGCCGCCCGTTGGAGACTCGACGGACCGACTCTAAAGACTCCGGTCGATCAGCCATGAAGAGCAAAGTGAGGAGGCATTGCAAAGAAAAAAGAAGACGAGAAAAAAGGGGAAGTGAAGGGAGGGGAGATAGAGTGCGCGCGAGGAGGGCTGGGGAAGAGTGGAAAAAGGAGGCAAAAGAAGGAAGGGGATAAAGTACGATGGAAAAGTGGACGGAATGGAAGGATGTAAGAGCGGAGCGAAGCTGACTTTGTAGGAAACGCCATCGCACCTTGTCGTTATTAGCCACTCTGACGCTCGATCGTGCGACTCAACGATCGAAATTCTACGCGAACTCGTTCGTCTCTGGCCGATCGATAATTTTTTTTTAAAAGAAAAGACAGTCCTTTCGTGCGACCTCTGTATAAACTTAAATAATTAAAGTTTTTAACATTTAAATTAGGTTAGAAGTACATCGTAGCATTTATTTCTTTATTAAGAATCGAAATTCTTCGCGAACTCGTTCGTTTCTAGCTTCGTGACGATTTACAAGACGCGCAAGATTTTTCTTAAGAAAAAAAATCGTAACTCTCTAAAAGAGAAGACGGGAGAAAAAAAGTAAAGAATGAGAAGGAGGAAGACGGAAAGGATAATCTTTCGTTCTTACAATAAATCCGAAATTCTAACAACGATGGTATTTATTTCCGGTCGAGAGGACACGATATCGATCTCTCGATGGCAGAACGATCGTAAGAACGAATACCTGATTTCTTCGCGCGATCTATCGTTTCTTTGTACGTCGATATAATCGATCGGCGTTCCACCGTGCGATCCCCGTCACCGATCGAAGCGAAACTTCGACTCATGGGTGCACGAGAAAGGAGGATTATTATCGTTGCTGATTCGACATCGAGCGCAGTTCTTACCGCGCGAAGAACGCAAAGATCGCTCGACCGAAGCTCGAAAATCAAAAACGCGGCTGTCGATTCGCCCGAGGATCGAAGAAAGTCGCAACTAGTTTCGCATGATGTTGATCGAGAAACGTCGTTGATTTGAAAAACGACTAATAATTTCAAAAACGGCTAGAAATCTCAAAAACTGTCGCTTCGTACGAGATCGCGCTTTGTTTCGAACTTGGGCGAAACATTCGAAGCGACGAACGAGAGGTTCGACTTCCTTCCCTACGACCAATAGGGGGAAAAGGTTCCGCTATGTGGATGCACTGGCCGAGATATATCAATTTTGTAAAAGCAAGGCCTTGAATTCTTCGAGGAAAAGAGGAGGAGAGCGAGATGACGCAGCGATATTCGATAACCCGCAAGAAGTTCGATCGCTGATCCGTCCTGCAAGTCATCCTGGTCATTGTATTGCCTGATATTCGATCGGTAGCAGGATCAAGGACGTAACTCGGTTGCCATCCTTAGGGTAGTAACGCGATTTCGCGTACGCCGCCGATTCTCGCCTTTCTTTCCACTCGATATCTTAATTACGAACGTTAATTTCGTTGAAACGACGATACGAGGTTCGAGATATCGCGATCGAATCGAGCGAATCGCGTCGTCCCTTTCGAGGATGAAACAAGACAGAAGTATCGACGAACTAAAATTTAGAAAAAGAAGGAAAATTGAGTACGATCGGCAAGTTTATTCCTCGTAAAACCTATCGATTGTTCGAAGAAAAGAAACCTCCATTAGGATACGCACGGAGTCTACATTCTTCCCTCCCTAAAGAAAAAAGGACGTTTCTCCCAAAAAGAAAAAAAACAACAAAAATTAAAATGGATTCTTTCGAATTAGACTTGCAAAAAATGAGAACAAATCCGAATAAAATCGATTTTTCTACGCGAGGCTACGCGCGCACAGCCACGTAAGAGACGTTAGGATTCGCGTGATCGTAACGATTCCGATCAGCCTCGAACCGACAACGAGCACTCGCGTTCTTCGTCCTCGTTGTAACCGCGAGAGTAAAACGGCGTTCGACGGTACATCCATCGAAGGACGAGCGATACCTCCTCGCGAAACGGTAGAAATCCTCGTAGGAAACGATCGGACGAAGGAACTTCTTACCGAGCGCGTTAACCGCGACCGATTATCCTCTCGCGACGTATTTTTCAGTTAACGACGTTACGGCCACAATAGTAAACGGATCGTTAAAGGAAGGAAGGAAGGAAGGAAGGAAGGAAGGATAGGGCCTGCCTCCGTAAAAGGATTTATCCTCGTCTTTACGTTACGGCGCAATCAATAGAACTGTTAACCGTGGCCGAGCCGGCGCTATAAAGCACCGCTTCGAATAATCATCGTCATACGTTGCAAACGAGCTGCCAAGCCGCTACCGTTAACGACGAAGGACTACTTCGGATTGCGTAAGGAGCGCTGCCACGTCCGAGCAACTCGACAACAATTCTTTCGTCGCGCAATTTGCAATAATCTCCGTCTAAAGCGATCGAAAGAGGACGGAGATTTCGCGTGGAAAGAAACGCGCGAAAGTCGCGACTTTCTCCGTAGCTACGCTTTCGACGCTTTTCCGTGTCTCTTTTTCGAGTGAAATTCCAAGCGCGGAGCGGTCGCGTCAAGGGCGATAAAAGATATACGATCGTGCCGAGGGAAGATTTCGTAACGAGAGAAAGATCGCGTCTTTCGAGGAAGCAGATCCTTCCTTCGTCGCGCTCGGAGATCCTTCGAAGATCCTTCGAAAAATGAAGGAGCGAAGAACTATCCGAAAGGAACCCTCTTACGTCACGGGGAACTCGGAGGAATCTCTTATAAAGAATGTTCGCGATCGGCTACCCCCGTCACTCGATGGTCAGGATCGCCAAGAACAATATTAGGTCGTCAAAGATGAAGTTCGTAGTTAGTTTGTAGAAATTTGTAGTTTCTCTAGGAATTTCATCCTCGACGACCCAATATGACTGTTGAAGAATACGTTGATAAGTCGGTCGGTCTATCAAACTTGTAAAAGATCGATGGTTCGCAAATGAAAGATTTTAGGCAATGTCTACCTGTTCTTAGCTACACGATTCCTCGCAGGTAAAAGATACGTAGAACAGAGTCGACTCCAGAACTCGTTTATTTGGTCAACCAATCTTGACACGTGTTCATTGGCTATACTGAAGATCTAGGACACTTGCACAAACAGAACTAAATTCTCATCAGTGACTGGATGACGATTAAGATCGCGTATGTTCTGTAAAAAAGATGCCACGTCGAAAGGGCTTCCATGATTCCTGCAAAACCCGGCTAGAAGATTCCTCAAAACCAAGAAAAAAGGAAGCCACGGAGAAGTGGCTTTTATCAGTTATTTGTTGGTTGTTTGGAGGTCCAGGACACTTACACGAACTAAATTCTCATCAGCGACTAGGTGACGAGGAAGAATCGAACGCAACTCGAAGCTAACGGTTTTCGAGGAGCGACGGCAAAAGGCTTAGCGCGGCGCGCGCAGGCGACGTTCCTCGCCTTCGTAAGATCGGCCGACTGTGAACCGAGCTGGAATGCGACGGAATGCCGGAATTATTCCGGCGGCGAGGGCGACACGGCCCGCCAGACGGACGCTGAATTTTTCTCGTCGGGCTGCGACCAAGCTGACCGACGGGCTTTCGAGCTGGCAAAAAGCGGCTGCGCGCCGCCGTCGATGGATTTTCGGTACGGGCCGCGGCGCGTCCTCTCGCCTCTCCCTCCGCCTCGGACGAGATCGAGATGCAGCTAGGATCGACGTCGTCTTTTGTCAAGTCCTCGCGTCGCTCTCGTTGCGCTCCTACTTTTTCCAAGGGTTTTCGCGAATGCCCGCTGAACAGACCCAAGGGAAAAAATTGGGCAGTGAGTGTAGCGGGATCTAAGATCGATTTTTGGGATTCCAGTGTCATACTGTCGTCTTATCAGCTACCCGAACTTACGACACCGATTTTTACTATCGTTCATGTTGGAGACTCGTTGAAATTTGCCAGTGTCGATTAAAGTACGGTTGTAGAACGTTTATTGGGGAAATAAGTGTCCTGGAAGAAGAAGTAGAGGAAACGTTGATGAATCCTTTTGAGGACGTAGTACATCGATAATTTGCTGTGGGAAAACGAGTCTGCTTGTTCTTATATTTCTAGAAAATGTTCGTATTCGACGCTATCGAATGGTTTCTTACGTATTTCGCGTCAAATTAACGAAGCGAAGAGACGTCAAAGCTGGATCGATCATTGTTTCCTCCATAATTATCTCTTCGTGGCTATATAGAGTTAGCAGCGTCGCGTTGATCTCGGAAACTGAGATGTTTGCGAAGCACGCGGACATTTCGATTACCTATTAGAGAGACCAATTAGGTAACAAGGTTTCAACCATTTACGGTAGACAAATACTTCGACTTTGGATAAACTGAAATTGGAAAATTACCGCGAAAGCGTTACGAAAGTAAATCTCATTGGCTGACACGGCAGTCGGTTAACTATATAGCATGGTCGATCGGAAGAATTCTTAACAGGTTAAATGCCACGCAGCGCGATCGTGCTTCGAATTTCAGGGGAATAACGTAATCGCCTTGGAGCCACTTGACGTTTTTTCGACGCGAACTGCCTCGTCGCTTTTTGACTCTTAACTTTTAACCGACGCTAATTAAAAGGAAAAATACAAAAAAAACTGGCTCGATCGACACTCCAGAGCTAACCTGTTATGTAGACGTAGATCGGTACGCGAGTCCTCGTTCATTGTGATGTCGATAAATGTAACGTAAAGACGGCCGATCGTTTTACGTTTACGATCACATTGAAATAATTGTAAAAAGAAAAAGGAATATCCAAATGAAAAAAATAAGGAAGTAAATAATAAAAAAGGAGGCAAAGACCGTTCGATCGATGGGACAAGAGCGGTTCAAAGAGGAGAGGAGAGCGCATCGATCGATAGTCGGTCGAAGTACGATCGATACGTAGGAAAGTTTACGAGACAGCAGCGGTTTGGATGGGATCGAGCGTGTTTCAGACGAGACACGCGAATGATCGGATTCGGCGGAGAAGGCGAAGGAAAAGAAAAAACGAAGAGAGAAAAGGGGAAAAAGCCGTAAGGAGATGGACGCATCGCGTTCGTCGAATTCTCCATCGCGAAGTTCAAAAGGGTCTCGATGCGATCTGAAAAGAAGAGGAAACGACGGCTACCGGAGAGGCAGAAAGCAACGAACGATAATGTCGCGTCTTAGAAATTGCGATCACGTACGACGATATCGTCGTTCGATCGGAAACGAAATTAAAATGCCCATGATCGTGAGTTGGATTCGTCCGATCGTCCCTTCGAGGCCATCCTAAGGAAAGAATGTTGCCATTCGATCGTCATCGGCCTAGTCGAACGTTGCGTCGGAACGCGCGCTCGGTTTCGGACTTCTCCTTTCGATATTGGCAAAGCGAGGGAGGATGATGAAAAGGGGCGGTAGCAGAAGAGTATGAGGAGGAGGAGGAGGAAGAAGAAGAAGGTGGGAAAAAGCGGAGGATGAGAAATCAGTCATTCGCGTTCGTCCTCGGATTCGAACCGAGAAAAAGTCGTGTAAGACGGAACGGACGTTCGTTAAAATTTTCGATCGATGATCGCCGATCGACGAAAGCCTATCGAATGCAACGACAAAACGTCGTCGAGTCGACGGATCGTCTCATCGTCGGCCTAAAAGTAAAGTCGAAAGATATCGAACGCGTGTTGGATTCGATTTCTTTTTGGAAATCTTTTATATCTATATATGTTAGGTCTACCGGAAAGTTCTGTCGTTTCTGAATGAAAAGTAGCCAATACGTTTTCGACAGATTAATTAATATTTACCGAGTAATACAGTTTTTATCGAGCACATACATAGAAATGCAATGGTCGAAGGAGTCAGTGTTGAAGTTTGTGATGACATTACGCGACAGAACTTTCCGGTAGACCTAATATTTCCATGCCTTCTATGAAAGCTGTACTTGCGGTCTTGATCCCCCACATTTTAACCCATTAGCTGCCACGACCCCCATTTCGAGATTTTGGAATTTTACGTAGACCACTTAGCGCCAAAAATGTGCGTATATATAGCTTATCTAGCCAAAAATTCCAAAAAAAAAGAATTTGTCAGTTAATGGGTTAAACAAAATCCCTCAAAACCTCGCCATACGTCATCCGCTCCTCGTTCGGACGTTCGTTAAAATTTTCGATCGATGATCGCCAATCGACGAAAGCCTGTCGAGTGCAACGACAAAACGTCGACAGGTCGAACGATCGTCTTATCATCGACCTAAAAGTCGAAAGACATCGATCACGTTCGATTAGAAATCTTTTACATTCGCGCATACTCCTGTATCTTCTATGAAAGCTTTACTTGCATTCTTGATCACTCAGACTTCAAACAAAATCCCTCGAATCATTACCATACGTTATTCGTTCCTGGTTCTCGTTAAAAGAATTCAGCATTAACGGACGTCTTCTCCGCTAGGTCCCAGACATGGTACCGCGCTCCAGCCGGGAACTTTTCAAGAAATTTACTCGTCACCAATCGGAATAAAGAAGAACAACGGAGAAACACGAAGGAGAATCAGACCCTACCGGATCGAACTCGCGGTCGAAACAATGCCAACCTCGATAAGCCTACGAAGAAATTCGACCGAACGAACTCCGTAGAAACTCGGATCGCCCTGAGATAAGGAAAGTTCCTTTTACCAAAGGCTCGCAGGACTACGAGGACGAATCTTAACGGCGCCAATTTCCGTACGTACGTAGCGGTGTGTAGTCCAATTAACACTTCTAATCTGACGATGGCAAAGGCAGTGCTCCTACTGGTCTAATCCCAGCGCCGGTTCTTAGGGCGTTATCTTGGGCCATTGCCGGCGTTACTTATCCATTGTCTCAGGCTTAAGGGAAACGGTGGCCAAATCTTAAATCTAAATTGCATCTGTTTGTCACTGTCCGACTGGCCGTACCTTTAACAAACTTATCGTTCTGACGACGATTAAGATCGCGCGATCCAGAACGATCAAGACGTTCCGCGCTTTAACAGGAGAAACAACGACGTCGTTCCATTCCTTTTTCTCCGTTCTTTCTTTCTTTCGAATCGGTGTTACTAGACGCCGATGATTTGCCACGAAGATTTCGTGAGGATTAACAAAGACGAAATCTCGAGGATCGTCGTTAACGCAAGGATCGCTCGACCGAGAAAAATCCTTAGAGATTGCGGTGAATTTGTAGATTCCAACCTATCGTTGGCTCGAATTGGTCGAGAGCAAGGGTAAAGTAAGAAAAGGTCGAGCATTGTCCCTGTTAGCTTTTACTACGAAGTTCGTCGTAAGTCGACATACTTTAATCCTTCGGGTCGGTTCAAAAATTTAAATGCTGGGACCCTAATCGCGTTATTTAACCCTTTTAGTACTAGACGACGATATATCGTCGTTTGGA
>JAITYT010000090.1:1256449-1267231 GCA_025433975.1 Liostenogaster flavolineata | reverse complement strand
TTTTTTTTTTTACGAAAATGGCGTTTTAAATGATCATGAACGGTCGAATACGATAAATTAACGAAGTCCTCCGTTGGAAAAAAACAAAATTACTTTCGGAACGACCTAGTACCTACCCTAACCATCGTGACTCCTACCATGAAATCGCAGGAAGGATCGCGCCGTGTCCTTCCAACTCGAATCGAACCAACTTAGGGGTATTAACCCCTTGGTCGAGGTCAGATTTGATCGACGCCCTCGAAAGTTACAAAGTCAGATGATGGCGGCAAGCACGAAGGGAGGCGGCGGCGGCGGCGGCAGACGACGACGACGACGACACCGATATCGAAGGACGAGGAAAGCGGGTTGGTTGGAGGGGCGAGAACGTAGAATGGAACCTGCAGGTTCGACCATGGCGACGGTGGCTCTTATCCCATGTATAATAGATTGCTTACGGCCGTCGAGATTAAATACAGTAATTAATAATATACGGTGACCAGGGCAGCGTAAGAAACGGCCATTGTTGCTGGCCGGACAGCGCAAAAACCGGGAGAGCTTTCTAGCCCAAAGAGCTCGCGGCCGTGGCCGGGCTGCTCTCAGGAGCCGTTATGTCATGTTCAGACAGTTTTCCAGGACGCGGGGGAGGTAAGGGGCTGCGCCACTCGAAGAAGGGTGGTGGGGAGAGGAGTGGGGAGGGCGGAGGATGGTAGGACGGAAGGGGAGAGGTTCGAACGACGTCGGTTTCGACGAAGCCAAGTTGGAAGAGGCCACCGCAGCGGCAACAACCCCTTTCGATCTTGGGTGAAACAGGGGCGGGGTGAGGCGCGCCCCGACCCTGAATGAATTCGAATGTCCAACCCCGCCCGAACTCCTAATTACCGACGTGCAACGACGATATCGTCGGGTATCCGATGCACGAGAGGGTGAAAAAAGCGGAGGGATGCCGACCGAGCCACTGACCGATGCGACCATCCAGCGAGAAGCCCTTCCGATCGGACGTTCGTCGAGACGAGACCCTCCGTCTAGCGGTTGTCGAAAATCTCCTTTCGACTTGCTCTACTAAAATTTGTATAAATCGCAAACGTTTACGTGACTCTTCGTACTTCTGTCTTTGGAACATAGGAATTAATTGGGTGGATTTTGCCATCTGAAACGCCGTGACGCCCGAGAGGCGACTGTCGAGTTGCCGCATCGAGTCGCCACTGGAGCGAAAAGGGTTAATTGCGATTCCACTTTGCATCGAGACCTTTCCGATGTCGTATAGTTTCGGATCTTTGGTAACGACGTGACGTCGAAAAGAAAGAATCGAATTCGTGCTCGGACTTTGAGTTTCGTTCGTTCGCCTGGCTGGCCGCTGTCGGTCTTTCAACGGCTGCATACCGGATTAACGATTGCCATGGTAGGAAAAGAAGGAAAGGAAGAAGAGGAAGAAGAGCCAGAGCAAGCACCGCCGAACCCATCGAAACGAGGTTACGCGTTTATCGCGGCGGATAATGAAGAAATTTCACCGTAAAAAACGGGCAAGAATAATAGGAAGAAATTGAATGACTCGGAGGAAGGTGAACGCTCGAATTACCGACTGGATGTTCTACTTTACGGAGCACCCAGTAGCGGCTGTTTTCTCGAGAAGAAGCACGCGGAATAACGCAAGCGTACCTGGCCGCATTCGACTCCAGCTTTGAAAAATGAAGAAGGAAATTGCACGTTGGAAATGTCGAATGCTGCCAATTTCCTTCCCTTTTCTCTCCCGTAAGTAACGCAGAAGCGTTGGAACGACGAGGAACGTTTTTCTTACGATAAGAGAAATTTAAAATCATTCTAATAAAACGAAAACATTTTTATGTTAATATATTTATTTTATTTATTATTGTATTTAATGTTAATATGTTTGGTAGAAGAAAGTATAATAATAAAACGTAGGATGGCGAAAAGCTTCTTGCTGAAAACCATTCGTAAAAAATAGCGTCAGTCTCTACGGAAGACATTCATTGCCCAAGAAATTGGGTTGGCAACCAAAGTGATTGCGGATTTTAAATTACAAGAAAAATTCAACATCTTTGCTTAACCCCTTCCCGTACTTTAACGAGTCTGACTCGTGATGAAGATTTTGGTCCGAACATGAATATTTTTTCGAAACGGAAAATTTTTTTCCGATAATGAAACTGCTGATAGCTTTGATCGGTTGCGACCCTTTTTTGTACTGCTTTTTTCGTTTGTTTACTGCGCGTTGATCCCGACAGTCAGGACCCGGATTTCGTCGAGCTGAATGGCACGAGAAGGGCTTAAAAATATAACTTTATTCGATCAGGTATCGTCCGTTGTCGTCGATGGTCATAAAACTTTTGATTTTTGCCAGCGAAGGGTTAATTCTTTTGGATAATCTTTAGACTCGTCTAAAAGAGAGTCGGAACGAGTCTCGTTGAACGAGGCAATCCTGGCTATCGTCTCGTCGCGATAGGACGGCGTGGAAGACGTGCGGAGACTCGATACGAGCACGGTGACAAATAATTTTCGTTGCTCAGCGCGAAGTATCGATCTTATCGTGGACACGCGCGAAGGAAGGATCCTCCAGGAACGATCGCTTCCCGGGACGATTAAAACGCGAAAACGACCACGCGAATGTCGCGGCTATCGAGCGACGCGCCGTACGGAGGAGGGCCAACCACCGAGAGCCAGAGAGAATTCATAATTAACTGTCCACCCTTGGGCTCTTAATCACGAACCTGCTCGTAGATATCCGCACGATAGGACGGGGGTTATCGAATTTAATCGGGAAATTCGAGGGATCTGTGCAAACGAAGAGTGCGCGAGTCTGATTGCCACCGGAGCTCGTAACCAAGGCAAGACATTGTTTGCATTGATCCGTGTACGAATCTTGGGCCCTTTACGATGCCGCGAACGAGCTATAAAATTCCTCCTACCCCTCCCCCCCCCTCTTTATTCTCGACCTCGTTGGAAGGTAGAAAAAAAAAGAACAAAAAAAAAAAATTTCAGTCCCACCTTTCATCGTCACCTATCGTAGATGCAATCGAGCCAATTACGAGCTTCCGATCGGCATCGATCCTAAAAAACGACCTTTTCCAAAGTACGAAAAAGCTTCTTCTCCCTAAAAATATCATCAGCCATACGCGATTTCCCTTCCTTCTTTCGCGTTGGTTCATTCGAGGAGACATAGGCAAAGGAAAAAATTAGGACAAAGTAGGATAATGCAAGAGAGCAAAGCGCGATGTCGCCGAGACGAGTACGAGGGGGGAAAAAGAGGGACGCACCAATCGGAAAGAAGCTGAGCGTAACGTCGTATCGTACGTCGTGGTCGTCGACGGCTCCTTCGTCGTCGATTTTACGATCGCGAGAGACTGGAAAGGATCTTCCAAGAAGCACCGAGAACCGTAGTTTCACGGCACTACGGTCGCACCGGGTAAACGGTTAAGAGTGGTTAGGAATCCGAAGAGTCACTTCCGCGGGGATACGAGAGAGTTCAGAGAGAAAGAGAGAGGCTAAGAGAGAGAAGAGGAAGGAGAGAACGGGGTTTATTGGCGAATAATACACAATAGGCTCCACCGGTCGCCCATAGAGCTCGTGTATTTCCCTAAAGTGCCATCCGAGAGCAGTCAAACCATAAACGGGCCGTCGAAACGAGGCAAAAACTTCGATAAGGTCGAACGCTAAGGAAGTTTCGGTAAGCTCCAGCGCAACGAGGGCTCTCCTCTACCCTCCGACGTCGCTACGCTCGCTTCTCGGATCTTCCTTTGGTCTTTCCCACCTTCGAACTAGGTCCGAACTTCCCCCGTTAAGCAGGGGCAAATGGCGCGTGCCGTCCGCTCCTACTCCCAAGTCGAAAGAAAGACTTTCTTCGTCGAGCGTTGGCTCGTTCCTTCGTAAGAACTAGGGAGAAAATCGAAGGCCGGATATATACGCTTCCAGAGGAAAGCGAAGAGAGAATTTCTCCGTGGAAAAGTCGATTTTATAGATTCGACGGTGTTCGACGTCTTCTCGATCCTAAGGAGCAAAAGGACTTCGAGTAGAAACGATTGATTTATTCGATTTATGATTTGAAATTAAGAAAAATGAATTTTGCAGCACCCAGCTTGTTCGCCGGATCTTTCACCGATCGACTTTCACTTTTTTTTTCAACGTTTGGAACAGTTTTTACGGGCCAAACGATACGACGAAAATGAAAACAGTCTGAAAAATTCCATATCAGAGTTTATTGGTTCTAAAGATCAGAATATCTTTGAAACAGGCATCCGTGCGTTAAAATCTCGTTGGGAAAAGTGTATCGAAGCAAATGGAGCATATTTTGATTAAACGAACGGCTTTTGAAAAAAAATATGCAGTTTTATATACGTTATTACGTTATTTCACTTAAAAATCCAACGTTCCATACGCACCGACCTAATATTGTATAATATAATATATTAGGTTGGTAACTAAGTTCCATCCGTTTCCTTTTAATTTATAAATTAAATTTTTTTAAAACTAAATGAATTTTTAAAAAAAAGTTAAAAAACGTCGTTGCCAACCTAATAAATAATATTTGCGTTGTAACGTTTGTTAGGAGGCGATTTTTGTCGATGTGGTTGGAAGTTGCGGTTTTTTATAACGCGGAAACATCGCGATTCTCGAAACGATGCTTTCAGGAAGGGCGTTTGTCTCTCCTCTCTCTCTCTTTCACACACACACACACGCATACTCTTTGCTCGTTTGCGCGCTTCGGATGCAGACGTTAGGTAACTAAGGCAACGATTGCTTCGCGATCACCGCCTACAATCAATCATTATCCTCCTGCCGATAGTTGGACGGGAGAACAAAAGCGCCAAAGCGCGCTAATCGTCCTTAGATCGATCGGTATTCGCGCGTTTTCGCGCGACGAGGAGGAGAAAAGCAATTTTACCGGTTAATTGCGACCGATGTCCACGCTGACATCGAAATCGACGTGGACGGTAACGAGAACGAGAAACGCGGCAAGAGAAGGCGAGAAAGAAGCCGAGGAAAGAAGAGAATAAGGAGGAGGGAGGAGCAGGAAAAATAAGAAAGAACGATCGTCCAAGATCGAGCAACACCTGAGCCCAAAAGAGCGAATCGCTCGACGTCTAAGATTGCCTATCCGGTTTTACCGAGTCGTCAACGATTTCGAGAGAATCCGCGACTAATTAAGGTCGATAAATCAAGAAGACAGGCGCGTCTTAGCAGGAGATACGCGCGTGTGGATTCTTCGTCATTTGGGGGATCGAGAAAGTAAAAATGCGAAAACCGCGCGTCCTTTTCTAGACTCCAAGGGCCCTTACGAACGTTGAACGAGAAGAAAAAGAAGTAGAAGAAGGAAGGAAGGAAGGAAGAAAGAAAGGAAGAAAGAAAGGAAGAAAAAAAGAATTCAATAAAAATCAAGGTCGCGTCCCGATCATCTTCTCAAAGAAATAATTTGAAATTTTACACGCGAAACAGTTCACCTGACTGCAGAGTTCGTGATTCATACAAAAAAAAACTCTTTGATTTCAGGGAATTCGACGAGATTCCAGTACACCAGCGATGAAAAACTTCGATGAAAAAAACGACGAAG
Source organism: Liostenogaster flavolineata (assembly GCA_025433975.1). Classification (NCBI taxonomy): domain Eukaryota; kingdom Metazoa; phylum Arthropoda; class Insecta; order Hymenoptera; family Vespidae; genus Liostenogaster; species Liostenogaster flavolineata. The sequence continues at coordinate 1,261,692 of JAITYT010000090.1, read as the reverse complement.
AGGAGAAGAGGAGCACCGCTAGTTCGAGAAAAGTTTCGACGACGTTTCGCGATGTCTTCGATCAAAATCGAAAGCGCATTAGCCGCTATATCGAAGTCCCGAGAACGCCTTAACTTCGTCATTCTCTTCCGAATGAAGGAAAAGTCGTCGCACGTGAACAGAAAAGAAAGGAAGAGTCGAATCGCCTTTTGACATTCACGGCGACCACAGCGACGTCCGTGAGACAAAAAATGGCCGAAAAAAGATGGAAAACCGACAATTTGGGAACATCGAAGTCGCTCGATCGCGTCGCGGCGTGATCAGCGACGTTTATTCGATATAAATACCGAGAAAGGTTTCCCAAAAGACGGATAAGGCTTGAGAAAAGAGGATTAAAAGCCCTTTAACCCTTTGTCATACGATGACGTCTGAAAAACGTCATTCATTTCTCGTGCCACTGCATATTTTGACGCCTCCGAGACGTTAAAAATTATTACTTTTATTTCCGGTTATTATTTCACCCTTGCATCGAATGTTCACGATACTCCCCCCTTTCCCTCTTCTCAAAAGTACCGATAACGAAATGCAAATTTCAAAATAAAATTTCTCTGTTTGTGTTTAACTATTCAGTTGAGCCAAATTAAATAGTATTTTTCGGACGCATCAAATTCCGTTTTACTTGTATGTCAAGGGAAGACTCTCGATATCGTTGGAAGAGGTTTGATCGAAAAACTGCGTACTACCGAAGGATTGGACTGGTACGCATAATGCAGTGTTACGTGTACGCGTTGATCTTACGGTTTTCCTTCTTTTTTGAACCATATTCAAAAGCAGATTCTCTCAACACTATTGCGACATTTTGTCAAAGTCGGCCTACGAATGACTTAATAAATGTTATTATTCCAAATGTGTTACATTCGTGATTGTTAACACCAGATTGCTCAAGGAAGTCATTTTGACTGCTTTTTAGTTTCAATTTGTATCGATGTACGTACGATGTACGATAACATGAAGTCAATTTTTTTACTGTTAATATTTACTAATAACCTCTTTTATAACTGTAAATAATATAACAAAATATTAACAATTAATTTCAAATAAATTTCTTTACACGTTGGTTAATCTTTCACGATGCAGCCATTTTGACTGCTCTGGGCAATATGGGTACATACTAAGTTTCAGTCTTTCCAGTATTAAATAGCTTAAAAGTCGGTGGTGTTTGGGGTCGTTTTAAATCCCAGAGAGAGCACGCGAATGAGTTAAGGACGTTTCTTTCGGTAGGCGCGCGCATCGAACGATCATCGCACAACAGGTCGCTCCCTCGACTTCTCCCAATCGTAGGCGCATTAATTAAACGGTATCGCGTAAAATCGTCCGCGTCGTAACAAGGACGAATAAACGAAGGAACGATGCCGCGTACGTATTTACGTAGGACGCGAAGAGACGTCGCCGAATTAGATCCGTTGGAGCGAAAGGAAGACGAGGAGAAATTAACGAATCTCCGAATCGCGGTTTCGTCTGGTTCGAGCGTCTTTAAGGGGTCCAATGCAGCGGCTCCGCCGTGCCCTCGTCTTCCTCCGAAGAAGGAGAAGATCGTAGCGCCGGTGATAATGATTTCGCTAACGAACGTCTTCGAGCGCCACAACAAAGTCGAAGCTTAATCCTCTTAGACGAGAGAGCGAACGGGAGGAAGAGAAAGGCCGTAAGGTCGCTGCCGGCGCGTGCGATCGAGTCGGAGTTCAACGCCTACTTCCGGAATCCCCACGGTCGAGATCGAAAATATCCTCGACGGTGAATCGACGCGACGACCTAAAAGACTCCTAAGTTCCTTTAGAAAAAGTCTTCTCGAATTTAATCGTTGGCACGTCGAGCATTTTTAGAGCGAAGAATCGAACGATGCTCGATGCCTATCCAGCGCTATGTAAATAGCGAGAAAGATTTCTCACGAACGAAGCAGAAAGAAGATCGGAAGGAACAAGTTGGAAACAAATCGAAACCACGTTCGTCGATTTTACGACGATCGGCCATCTTCCTCTAGGTCTACCTCGCGTGCTTCTCTTCCAGCCCTTCTCCCCGATCGCTACCCTCGTTCTGATTCGTGAAAAGTATCTCGAACAGACAGCCAGACAGACAGAGAGACAGAGAAGGCGAAACGGTGACCACGAAACGGCAAGATCGTCGTCGTCGTCGTCGTCGTCGTTTTATCTTGCTTTGGAGGATCCCAAAGGCAACCTCTTCCTCGCCTCTATTCAAGAGGCAAGCAGCCAGCCACCCTTTGGAAGCGTAAACGTCGCTACGGGGGCCGCTGAGGCATCGGTCATCTAGGCGCTCCATTTAATCCTGGAGGAAAAGGAACCCCCGTCGTGCACGGACAAGTGGGGGATCTCGTCCGGGATAAGGGAGGTAACGCTGCCAAGAAGGAAGGAAGTAAGCGAGCATGGAGAAAGGAAGGAAGGAAGAAGAGGGTCCAACGCGGTGGGAACCCGCTAATTCGACCCTGCGAAATTTGTCCCGCTCGACTTTCTTCGTTTCCCGCGCGATTACCCAAACGGGGATCTCCTACCTTGCTCGCCGTCACCCTTCCAACAGATAAGGATCCCGTTACTGCGATAGCACGTCGGTCTCTCTGCGTGTCGGGGCTAACAATCATCCGAGACTTTCTTTTCGTCTTTCTCTGTCGCAATTCCGAGTGGCGTCCACGTTCGCCTCGAGCTCGAGATTAAAAACGGCCTCGCTGATCGGAAGGACAGCAGAAAGAGAGGAAGAGGTTTTGATCGTTCGGTGTCGTTAAATTTGGCTGAACGACGAGTGAAAGATGGAACGATTGCCTCGTCTGTACTTGACAATGACATCGTCGTCATTGTCGGCATTTGGTAGTATTTAGCTTTTAGCATTTGGCGTCTAGAAGTGGCATCGAACGACATCGTTAGACCGAAATAATCTTTAAGAAACGAGCGACCTCCTATCGGTCTTCTTTTCCATCGATGATGCTAACGACTTGGTTCGACTAAAGACCGCCGAATTCGCTATCTTGATGAAATAATTGTCATTTTCGGCATTTAGCAGCATTTGGCACTTGATATTTAGCATTCAGCATCTAGAAGTGGCATCTAACGACATCGTTAGACCGAAATAATCTTTAAGAAACGAGCGACCTCCTATCGATCTTCTTTTCTACCGGCGAAGCTAACGACCGAGTTGAACCAGGATCGAAGAGCAACGTGACCATCCATCAAGATCGACAAAACGCTCGAGGAACAGCTTAAAACGTTATCGCGATACGTGGCGCATACGGACAAGTCATAAAGGCGTGTTCATTGGTCCCAGGATGCATATATTAAGACGTGTCCGGCACACTTGTCGCAGGAAACCGGGGGTAGGGGATCTAACAAATGTCTCTCCTGAAGCGTTTGACCCCTTGCAAGTTCTACCCCCTCAGGAAACTAAATCTCGACTGGAAACGTACCTTCCATCCTCCTCCACCCTTCTTACTCGTGTCCACCTCACACGAACCCAACGTTCCTAGCCTCTAGCTCGCTAGATCGAGCTTCCAACACGAGCTCGGCCACTGCAACGGAACCGACCGCATCCTCGAGAGGAAACTAATCAGCAAATTCGTGTTCTAAATCTAAATCGCCGTCCGAATATTAATTCGAGAACGACCACCTTCTTCGCTATCTCTCTTTCTCTCTCTCTATCTATCTATCTATCTCTATCTCTCTCGCTTCCATCGCGTCTCTTTCACCCTCTCGCGTCGCGGTATCCTCGCCCTCCTCTCCGCCGTGAAACGCGTTATACACCACGAGCGGTCCGACGAGGACATTTCCTCCCTCTCCTTCCCTCTTCCTTCCGTCGCGGCTCCCTGTGTCCTCCCGGTTTCTCTCCCGGTTTTGCGATACAGGACAGTGCCGTAGCCACCGCGGACACGGCTGATTTGTGGCACCGCCTGGCGCCTAAGCGATATTTACGAGCGTCGTTCGTAGAATCGAAACGACGAGGTTCCGAGCGAGCGAGCGCCGGTACGCGTCGTTTCCAGAATCGGCTTTAATTGCATATAAAGCGCGCTCTTCGAGGAAGACGTCTCTCGAGGTGGCCGAGGACAGGCGCGCGCCTCTGTCCTCCGAAGGGCGGAAAAAAGAGACGCGAAAAAGGAAGGGGAAAAAAGGAAGAAGCGAAAGGCCATAGACGCTGGAACTCGTGCGATCGAAATTGTAAATAATCGGAATAGAATAACAATTTTACCACGACTCTAATCTTTTCTTATAATTTTAGAATCAACCTTTAAAAAGATATAAATTATTTTCACCAGTGCTGCACTGATTATTAAGAACTTAATTACCGCGAAGGGGGCTCCAGCGTTTAAATTTTGAACCGGGTTCAAAATTTTTACGAGGCTTCATATTTGTTACGGATAATCGTTAAGCGAAGGAAATAAATTATTTTGACATCTTTTAATTTCGATTTCATTATCAGCTTTCATCGCTTTCGATATTCGGTGGAAGGGTGCAGTTTGAAAATAAATATTGGCATTATCGATTACGAGGATGCAGCATCGGTCTTGTCGCAAAAAAGGGAGAAAGAAACGTCAGTCCTGAAAATTTCACGATTGTCACGATTCATGCACGATTATTATTCAAATCGAGCAACGAGTCGCTCGCTGTGAATTCGTGCGCGAAGCTCTACCTTTCCACCCTTTAAAAACAAACTTCTGCCTTTCCAATTTATACGTGCGTGGAGGCTCGATCAAACATTCCTCGACTCTGACGATTTAATTCCCTTTTCTCGGAAATATTCGTCGAATCTCGATCTCGCCAATGCTTAGAATTTTCCTATGTGTTCGTCCAATTTATAGATTGTTACAAACCGTTCGTTATTTACGTCGAATTTTAGCAATCTATCGTCGTTTCTAGGTGCTTCTACCGAACTCGAGTCAAAAGTTGCGAAACGGCAGATCGCTTGTCGCCTCGCTCGCCTCTTCTCGGCATTTAGTAAAAGCACGTAAGTCAATAATCTCTCAGGTCACGTATAATTTCAAAACACGCTTCGACAAATTAAACAGAAACGAGCTCTTGAAAAGTGGCCGACCCCTGATACCAAACATCGATATTGAATCGTCGACGACGAGAACACGCGAAAATTTCTTGCTCTCTCGATGATAAATTCGAACTTTCGAATAAATCGCTAGGAACGGTAAAAGTTCCTTTGACAGATTTAAAACAACCAAACTTCTGAAACATGGCCATCTCCCGATTCCAAAACCAACC
>JAITYT010000090.1:1235858-1248182 GCA_025433975.1 Liostenogaster flavolineata | reverse complement strand
ATTCTTCGTTCAACCTATTCGATACTGGGTAAGTTTAGAGTTTCTTGCCCTGGACATCAAGACCAATTGAAATCGATGCAAACTTATAGCTGGCAATTTTGATACAGACGTTTACTACGGGATATCTCGTAGTTGGCAGTGAATGGGTTAAGAGAAAATATCGTTTAAATTCTTCGTTTAACCCATTCACTGCCAATAACGAGATATCTCGCGATAGATGCTACGAATTTACATCGATTCCAATTGATCTTGATGCTCAAGGCAAAACGCTCTAAATTTGCTTTGCTGTGAGAAGGATCGTTCGATCGTGGAAATTTAGCAGAAAATATTCTCCAAAGTTAACGAAGAACTAGAAACTATTAAGTCGTTAAGCTTAGTCTCAACATCGCCGCTTGGATAGAATTATTTTTCTCGTGAAGGACGAGCATCCCAGTTACACGAAACAAGGAAAAAATGCAACTCCATTTTGCTGGATACGTCGACTTAGCATCGACTGACAACGATCGCCGATTCCGCGCTGGCGGAAATGGCAAACGTCATTTTATTTGCGCGAAGTTAACTCAAACGCGATGGATAGAATTTGGAATGGCGGATGCTATCACGCGTTCAGTCGCGAACGAGTCGTCGCGCGATTCGAAAGGTTTCGATATCCGCGAAGGTCGAGGTCACGAGTGACAAGCAAGGGCGAAAACGATGGGAAAAATGATTTTTTAACGGTCTCGCGTTGGCAGGGGGTAGGGGTGGGGGTGCGTTAAGGAAAAGAAAAGGAAGGGAAAAGGGAAAGAGAAGGAAGGAAAGGCAGGCAGACGACTCGAGCCGTTGCCGGGCTATCTCTTAGGCAGATAGTGGACAATGGTTTAGCATAATGGTCACAGGGGTGTCGGGATGGCGCTTTGGCCTCGGGGGCGTGCGGGTGACATTTTCGCGTATCCATCACGCGAAAGAGGGAAGAGGGGAGCTACCGGACAGTAAGTCGAAGAAGGAGAGAGCGAGGGAAGACGAAGAGAGAGAAGGGACGAGTCGAAGGACTCTTCTCTCTTCCTCGCTCTTTTTTCTAGACGTGGGGTGAAAAGACACGCGGAGTAAGGTCGTGCACTTTCGCTTTATAATACACTGGCATCCTTCCTTCGTCGCCGTCTCGAGAATCCGAGAGATTCTCGTCTTTCGGAGAAAATTTTCCTGATTCCCAGATCGACCCCTAAACTCCTCGGGTCCTCGTCGTTTCCATCGTAAACGTCGAATCACCCGGATTCGCTTTTACGAATATGAATTCTCCAGCGATCCTCTTAAATCGGTTCTTACGAGGTCCCAGGGGGGAGATTCCGTGCACATCCGTAAACATGGGAGCTTCGGTTTATTTAACCCTTTCGTTGGGAGTATCGACTCTCGTCGGTAAAGATGAGTTTACCATTCTGAATTAAATTACTAAGAATTATAATTTCGTATACGTATCTAGCCTGAACTATATTTTTATTTACAACGATAGCAAAATCTGTGGATGCGTGAATAACTGAGTATTCGTTGAACATAATCTTTTCCTCCTTTTTCTGAGTGTACATACACTTACGCATGCATAGAGAATGCCAAGATGGCGTTGAAGGGCGTAGGTGCAACGTGCACAACGGTGGTGTCACTCCAGCGAAGCGGACCGCCCTAACGAAAGGGTTAAAATCGCGGGGTCGTTTACTCGACGAGGAAAAAGCAAGAGGAGACAAAAACGGAAGAAGGGAAGGATCGGACCTAAGCGCGCAAATATCTATCGAAACGAAGGAAAGCCGCGCGGAGCTATTTGTCAAGCGGACGCCACGTTGGACGCGAAGGAGAAAAAGAATGGTGGTCTTTTTCCAAAATCACGAAGCTTTTGTCGCGAACGAAGCGACGACGACGACGACGACGACGAGGAAGAAGAAGACGTAAAAGGAGGACAACTTACAATTCGTTATTGATGGTCGGCATATAGAGGAATCCTTTGTGCGGTTCGCAGAGCAGCAAGGCGTTCTGGATACCCTGTGGCGGTGCCCTGCAGTAAGTCACGGCGTATCTGAAACGAGAGAAAGAGAGAGAGAGAGATAGGGTGATGGAACGAGAAAGAGGGCTAAAGCGTCGATCGTCGATCGAGACGGAAAGGTAGAAAAGGAAGAAGGAAGAGAGGCGAAAGACGGAGGAGCGATCGCTCGCGCGTCACGCGTTTTAGAATGGTTCCGCGCCTACGCAACTAAGTGGGTATTATTATCACCTGCCGACAGACAAGAGCACCGGGGCTAACGTTAATAGGCGTTAATTAACTTTATAATGGGAGACGATAGCGATCACCCACCGGTATAGTGCCTTCGTTAAAATTCATTAGACGGTAACGCTTACCTCTCCTCCTCTTCCTCCTCCCCCTTCTCCTCACACTCCACGAGTCTCTTCAGCCCGCTCGAACCTTACCGGCAGTCGAGAGAAAGAAACTCGACCTATCTACGTGTGCCCACCCACCCACCCACCTACCTGCCTGCCTACCATACCGTGCAGAAACTCATACGCCGTTTCCACGGTGGTCGTGCGCCTAGGCGGCTTTACACCGAGGCAACCGTGACACGGTAGGAGCTGCTGCTTGCTTGCTTAGTTGCTTGCTTGCTTGGTTCTTATCGTTGTAGCGTGGAAAAGGGAGTTCCGGCGTCGTACTACCGAGTGCTACTTGGTGAGCTTTATCTTTCGATCGGTCTTTTAATTTCAGATTCGGTAATCCGGCGCTTTGCGTTGTAAACGCGTTTGGAGTCGCTCGCGTAATTTCGTTCATTCGTACGAATATCTTTGGATACGTTTTATCGCTACGGTTGTCTCGCGCTTCGAGACGATCCGCTTTTTAACGCGTCGACTGCCACGTCGCCCATATTTGGGTGACACGTAACCGTTCCAAAAATTAGCGTAATCCGTATCTTGGCAACGGTCTTACTGTCTTACGTAAGAAGATGTATATATCTGGTGAAAAGTTTAGGGCATTTCTCGATATTTTGGCAGTCAAAGTGTTAAAAGCGTTTTCGCATCTGTTTAGAAAGCGTCGGAATGAAATTTTTCGAGGCCAGTAATTATTCGAGGGACGAGCGACGACGGGTTATACTCGTTTACGATTGCGTATTCGTTTAGGAGGGAAAAACTCGGAACGAAGGAGTCATCGCGCGCCAACGAAACTGGCGTAACGAGAAAATAATTAATACGAACGAATTGGATGAAATCAACGCGTTAAGTGGATCGAACTCGCACTATTTTAAAGAGGTGTGCGTTGAATTCATTCGTTCGTTTATTTATTCTCTCTTTCTCGTCTTTCGTTCAAATATCAGGTTGTTCGGATTAATTTTTTTCTTTTTATGAAAAAATGTTTTCCTTTATGTTTCTTTTTTTATGCTTTTATGAAAACATTTTGGGAAAAATCCGCCGGGAACTCAATGGTTCTGGATTATAAAATCAGCGTTTTATTCCTCGTCAAAATCGCTTTTTAATTTCACGCGACATTTTCAGCGAAACTCCTTTGGACTAGGTGTCCTCCATTTTCCAATATCGACGTATTTATGATATTATTTGGTCTTCCATGGGATGCACAGGACGAGTCGAACGACCCGACCGACAAAAATCACGGAGAATTTGAAAAGAACGACGCGCGATTGGGAACGACGGACGTTAAAAAATAGTCGACCTCGGGGGAGGCTCCGACGATTTTTTACAAACTTGTCAAGGACTTAATCGAGCCGAGTAATGCAAGATCTGTGACAAGGTCTTTGCGAATCGTGGACCCGAAAGACGCCGACAACGCCGACGACGGCAAACGCTTCCTTCGGGACTTTTCGATGTAGGAGGGGTGATATTTGGGGATCGAGGCTGTGCATCATTTTTCACATACCACGAGGGGGCGGACGGTTTTTGCCTTCCCCCAAACCAAACGTCGGCCATCCAGATAATGCTCTTAAAGACGGATATCTCTTGCGAAACGAGCCAGGTACGCGTGCGAACGGACGCAATGTCGAACGACGTATCCATCTAATTTTACAAATTTCAATTACGACCGTTCGATTTCTTTTTAACCAAAATTCTCCCCATAGTTCTGACGAAGATACGAACTTATCGCAAGCTAGGAAATTCCCCGAATCTCGAAGGTTCTTCAAGTTTTCGTTCTAGAGAATAAAACGCACGTACACAAACACACGATTCGAATTAACCCCTTCCCCGATTCGGACGAGTTATCTCGTCCTTGGAAGACGCGCAGAAACTGACGCGGCCGAGTTTACTCGTCCTATATCAATTTTTCTTCTTCCTTGATCTGGACGAGATATCTAATATTATTATTATTATTATTATTCTAACATTATCATCTATTTTTTTCGTGAAAAATTTCTTGCTTTATTTATTTATGCAAAATTACGTGAAAATTTTTAAAAATAGATATAATAAGAAAAGATTTTAAAATAAACAACTTTGTAAAACGCTTAAATGAATATGTTTTATTTAATATCTACCTGTAGGTAATTATAAGACGTAATAAAATAATTACATTTTCTGGACAAGGAGAAGATTCGATATTACGATTAAATTGTCCATAGATAATTCGACCTTTTAACGACGATCTCTTTGCCTCGAATATCGTCGCGTTGCTTTAAGATCTCCGTCGACCTTTGGGAAACCGAACAACGACGGAAGAGAATTTCGAACGAACGAGTTACAGACTTTCGCAAAACGCGTTCCCAAATAAGAAGAAGAAGAAGAAGAAGAAGATCGATCGAATCTTTAAGTCGTTTCGGGATGGGCGAATCAAACGCGTAACGGGAGGACGTTCAAGGGAGTCCCAAGAAGAGTTTTTCGATGATGGTGAAATATGACGGTGACCACCAGCGGCCGGTAGGCGGAGGAAGTGCAAATATCTGGAGCATTTAAAAATGTCCCCCGGTGCCGGAGCGACTCACCGCCGGCACCATAGGCATCGCCCACCCTCCGCCACGTTTTTGAGAAGCGAATATGCGTATTAATTATGAGCCTTGTTCAAACAGCCGAACAGAGGCTCGCCTACCACCGTGGGAGGAAGAGAAGCTGGAGCTGGGCCTGGAGAAGGAGGAGAAGCAAGAGGAGCAAGAGTAGGAGAACGAGGAAGAGTAAGAGCAGGACGAAGAGGAGGAGAAGGGGGTAGTTACCCTTATTACGGTCGAAACGCGAGACAAGCTCGTGTATGTTCACGGTCCTCTGTCCTCTTGTTTTTTTCTCCTTCTATCTCTTTCCTTCTCTTTCTCCATCGGCTCTTCCTCCCCCTCCTCCTCCTCCTGCTACTCCTCCTTTCGCCAGTGGTATATTTCGCTCTCTTCCTTTTTTTTATTTCTCGTTCGAGGCTTTGTTTAACTTCTGTCGCGGAATTTTTCCGCCCCCGCAACGATTATTGCTCCCTGGAGATGGTCGTAGATGGAGGAGAAAAACAGGCTTTGGCGTAGTCCACGACGTAGCCGATGTACGAGAAGGGGAAGGAAAGAGCGAGGGACTGGTCTGACGTTCGATGCAACGAGACGGGCAAGGAGCGACAGACCGGAAATCGTTCGATCTGTCGCCGATAATCGTAGACTTAAAAAAAGATCGAAACGACGGGAATACGATTTTTCGTCGCGTTTGTCAACTTTTCCTGAGCTTCCCAACGTTGCTGGAAGAGTGACAATTTTTTCTCTATTAATTGGTCTTTCGTAGAAGCGCAATTTTATCGAACATCGAATCGTATTAAAGACACCTAGGCGTTTACTTCTGTAACTCGAATTGGGTTCCCTTTAAAGCGGTAAGGGAGGAACGAGAATACAATTCTGAGATTCCCGACGTTGCTGGAAGGGTGACAATTTTATCGCGATTAATTGGTCTTTCGTAGAAGCGCAATTTTATCGAACGTGTACTTTTTTAACTCGAATTGGATTCCCTTTAACACGATACGCTTCCTTTGGTCCAGACAATTCTTTGTTTCACGATCAAAAGCGAAGGAGACAAATTTCGATAGAAAACGATAACGGAGAACTTTCCAAATGATCATTCGGAGGCGAAAAGATAGCCACGAAGTTGTCTAAAAATTAATCCTTCGATCTTATCTAAGCAGGGCATTGGTTCGCGTCTCGCGACGTTTCCATTCGAAGCTTGCCAGCTTTTTTTCAGGCAATCGCGACTCCGCGTGGCAGACAATGCTCGAGAATAGGTGGTAATGCGAGAAGAAGAGGAAGGGAAACGGGAAGAAGGAAGAAGGGGACGATGATATCAAGGCGACCGCAGCCAACATCGAACGAAATTCCAGGAGAGACTGAAGTATCGTCGGTGACTCACGGGTGTAGTTGGCAGGCGCGAAGATTCGAGTCGAACTGAATTCATCTCTCCCTCCCCCCCTCCTCTCTCTCTCTCTCTCGGTCAATCGATCGGTCGAGATGAAAAACGGGACCGATCGTTGCGGTTTGAATCTTATTATTTGTTACCCGGATATAATATCCTGTTGTTCTATGCACGAACGAATCTGGTGACAAGACTACCTTCTCCCTCGATACCTCGCATCCTCGTGTTCGTTCGTCCGGTAATCGATCGGAAAAGTCACTTTGTAAAATTGCAACGGAGCTAGGAAAGACTCGACGCGCTGCGTTACGAAGAGATTTCGAACGTTCTTAGACGTGTGACCAAACAGTCGGTGAGGTAAGTTACGTGACTCTTATTATTCTGGCTGATGTTAACATTTCACCCTCTGTCTGTACTCGCCGATCTTCTAGAATCGATCACATAGGATTCGTAATGTAGAACTTCCACTACATACTTTTCAAGAGCTTCTCTCTGCAAGAAATTAACCCAACTAGCCAAACAGTCGGTGAGGTAAGTTACGTGACTCTTATCGTTCTGGCAGATGTTAACATTTCAGCGTCTGTCTGAATTTCTCCATTTTCTAGAACTCGTAAGAAATAAACAGCACCTAATTACGATATCCAATGGTCCCGTCAAACGGCGAAAACCCCAAAGAACGACATCGCGCCGCGATCCAGTCGATGGTCGGTGCCCACTGATTTCATTTCCACGGAAACGACGCCGCAAGGAAACACGAGGATGTCCAACCGATGGCAGAGCAGCGCCATCATATGGATGGATGGTAGGATGGATGACGCGGAAGAATAACGTCGTTCTCGTCGTACCAGGCGTCTCTCGCGCCAATGGTTCGATATTAGCTCGAGCAAACCACCGTCGACACGATTATACGACCTACTCGTAGGAGGGAGTCCAGATCCCTCACTCCTCCCCTTCCACGTACGCTCTTAAACACTCTCGAGGATCCGTTGGCCCTTTCTGGCCTCCCCTTCCCCTCCGCTCCCCTTTAGGGTCCTTCTTTTCATCCATCTATCTATCTCTCGTTCTCCGATCTATCCACGCGCCAGAATCCACCGCTCGAGCGTTCGTCTCTTCTCCCTTTCCGCCAATTCCGTGACGTCTCCGGGAAATCTCTTCCCTCCTCTTCGTTTTCCTACGTTTCTTGGTCGCGTCGAACGTCCTAGCTCGCGCTCGCTCCCACCGAGTCTCGGAGATAAATCTTGTGTTTTCGCGTATAAGCGGCCTTTTAATATCACCGGTCTTGATTTACCGCCTTGGGCCTCGCGTCTCTCCGCGCCGAGGCTAAGTCATCCACCTCCGTCTTTCCTTCGTCTTCTTCTTCGTCTTCGTCTTCGTCCTCCATATTTTCGGCGCGGGTACCGCACCGCTTACCGCTACCAGAAGCTCCGCTTAAATTTGTCTAGGGGCCGAGTGTCTCTAGCTTTCTCCTGATTTAACCCCTTAACCTACGATTTACGTTCGAGAATTTTGGGCTGAAAACGTTCATAAAAACGAAAATATTTACATTGAGCCCGTAGTTATAGATCAAGGGGTTAACGCCCCCGTCATCGGTATTTGACTAAATGCTCTTGGATCTCCTTGGCGCGGTATCAACTCGAGTCGCATTCGGGACAATAAAGCATGATAATACCATCGTGGATAACAGATGTGCCGATGGTATATGCTGTCAATCGTGGTCGAGCTAGGCGTTCTTCGATGTCACTATTTTTATCCTACATCGCAAGCGCCATTTTGAGATATCCTAAGCCGACTACGTTTTTGGATCTCCTTGGCATTGACTAAAGTTACGTTATCAAACTAGGATATTTCATCCATACGCCATAGTACGAATATTTTTATTCGTACGCGCTATCTTAAGACCAAACCCAGTTTGATCCTGGTTTAATGAGACATCCTAAGTCGACTACGTTGTACAAACGCATTCGAAGACGCGAACCACAAGACGTAACTACCATAAACGGCCGATGGACAGTCGACCTTAAAAACATACAAAGCGAGTCGTGGCTGGTCGAGGCGAGAGAAGCGAATTCAAAATAAAAAAAAAAAGAAAAGGAGAGAGCGAGGAAATTCGAAGGACGATCGAGTCGGCAAAGGAGAAGAAAAATACGTAGGCGCTCGTTTCGAGGAGTCGAGCTCGTCCGCGATTACGCGGAACAAGCGAGCCGGGGAGGGACCGGGTGCAACGAAGCGTTGCAGTCATTACGAGAGGTTCCGTGGCTCCTCTCCGCGTGTTCGCGGTAAAGGGCCGTCGCCGATGGTCGCACGATTCAAAAAGAACTGCCAAAAAACCTCGCGAGCCGACCTACAAAAACGACGATAAACGTGGGAAAAACGATTCGCGCGACCTTTCAAAAAAAGAACGGGAAAAAAATGGAGCAACGAGACCTCGCGTCGACCTTAACGATCCTCGTCGAAAAGGTCGAAAGGAAGGATCGAGTTGTCGTTGAATCGACATTGTTTCAGAAGGACGAAAGAAGAAAACATCTTCCGATCCAAATTGAAAACGACGCGACGAATTTCGACCGAGTGGCATTCCATCGTAATTCTTTGGCGAAAAGAAGATGAAAAGGAAGAACGGGAAAGAATAAAAAAAGAAATAAGAAAGAACAAAAAAAATGGAACGAGACCTCGTATCGAGCTTAACGATCCTCGTTTCGTGAAAGAGCGAAATTTTCGCTCTCGGTTAACCCTCAGCTTCGAAATTGTATTTCGTTCGAGTTCGTTGAACGATATTACGTGAAAGAGGTCGAAAGGAAGGATGGAGTTGTCGTTAAGTCGAAATCGTTTCAGGAGGACGTCGCGCGAAGCTGAAAGAAGCAAAGACGACGAAGAAGAGAAAATCTTCCGATCCAAATTGAAAACGACGCGACGATTTTCGACCGAGTGGCACTTCATCGCGAAAAGAAGATGAACGATAAAAATGGTGGTGGTGGTGGTGGTGGTACGTAGCAGAAGAGGAAGAAGAACGGGGAAAAAACGAAGACAAAAGAAGGAAGAAGAAAAAGGAAAAGAAAATAAGAAGAGGAGGAGCTCTGGCATTTACAAACTTCTCTCGTAACGAGGCCTTGACGTTGTTAACGGTACGGGAAGCAATAATCGTTCGAGTCACATTCCACGAGTTATTGGCCACGGGAATCTACGGCGACGTCCTTGCGTTCGTGGAAGCGCGAAGGATTCCTCATCTCGCGTATCTATCGGGATGCCACGCGGTCGAGGCATTCGCGGCGAATGGCAAATCCAAGACCAAAGTCGCCAAAAGTCGAGGAATCTCGCGAAAACGTGGTGGAAAGAGACGATAAATCGTGGCGCGTCTCGAGCATGCATCGAGCGAGCCGTCGATCCGAAGCTGCCCCCCGCTCATCGTAAATCATTTCTTCTCGTCGCGTTTTCCTCGAGAAGGCGACGATTCGACGAGGAAAAGCGCGGAAAAGCGACGCACGTAAGAGTCGCCACGTTTCGGCTTGCGCAATGCATTCGACTCGAATATTTTTTGAACAAAATTTCTCTTATCCCTCGTAAATCGATTTTAAACCTTTCGCTGCTATGGGTAATTATTGTCACCCACCGCAAGATGGCACCTATACAAAATGGCCGACTATAGTCACCGACCACAAAATAGAGCCAAAAGTTGGATTACGCGTGTATCCGTCTTTTGAAAACTTTCATACAGAGTATTATTATTAAAAAATTATTGCCCGATATTACGTTACGATCGTAATTATTATTTTTATTTTTAAAACAAAAAACTTGACCCCGAGTGGCGAAGACTGCACGCGCTTAATGCCATAGCGGGAGGGTTAAGAATCACAGGAGAAACCGAGAGACCAAATCGTGGTGCGAATTCGCGGTCCGAAAAAAAGTCGACTTTAAAATAAAGGAAAATCGCTCGTTGGATCGTCCGTTGCTCGACATCAACCACTTGACTTTGCAGCGACGAAACGCACTCGTGTCGACGCGTTACGATTTAATTCCTAACGAGTGATTCTCGAGAAAATCGAGCAAACCCGAGACTCGCTAACTGCGATTTTGACGTCGATTTTAATTCGTATAAATCCTCCAAGATAGACGGGCCTGGGAAACACCCAATTTCGTCTTTTTCTCGAAGCGCGTCGAGTTCAACGTGATCAAATCTGAAAGCCAGACGGAGATGAACGTTCTCAGGCAATTAATGCAGCGACAGGACGAGACGATCGACGATCTCTACTAGTTCGACGAATAATAATCGAGCGGCAGGACGTCGTCTTCTTGGCGATCGAACGAGCAAACTCTCCTCACGTTCGTCGAAACGGAGAAAAAATGGCGCGAGGGCATCGAGAAAAGGAGACCGGAGCACGAGTATCCGTTCGAACGGTAAAAAGTTCGAATCGTCGAATCTCGTATGTCGGAGAAGAGAGAGAGAGAGAGAGGACGAGAAGGTCCAGGAAGAACGATACCAAAATTCGGCGAGAAAAATGCGATGGCGACGGAAGGCGAACAGACCAAGCGGACAGGCAGGCGGACAGGCAGGCGGACAGGCCCCAGTAGGAAGGGAGAAAGGAAGGATCGCATACCGGCGTAGGGATCGTCCTCCTCCTGAGCAAAGTGCGCGTTTCGATCGGCTACCGATGCTGGCGCTGGTGCCTCTCGACTTGCACGATAGTGGGGTACCTGCATACCCGTGATCAACGGAGCATCGTCGTCGTCCACCGATTCCCTTTTTGTATCGGCGAAAGCCTCCGCTCGATCTTCTTGTTTGCTCATCGTGGAGGAGTAGGAGGATGAGGAAGAAGAGGGTAGGTAGGAAGATGGGAGGAACGAGCGACTCCTCGGTCGCGAGATAGTCCACCTCCTAGCGTCCTTCTTCCTCTTCTCTCATTTTCTTTCCTTCTTTTTCTCCTTTTTACTTATCCACCACCTTCTCCACCTCCTTCTCGTGTTCTACCTTCTCCTTTTTTCAGCTACCGTTGAGCTAGCGACTAGCTTTCGAAGGAGGAGGAGGAAAAGAAGGATGGAAAGAGGGAGAGGGGAGGAAGGGAAGGCCAAAGTCGCGTACCAGGCGATGGTAGTCCTGCTGACCGACGGACTGCGGCAGGATGTCGATTATCGATGCTTTTTGCAGCGATTCTCCTCCCCTTCTCTCCTCTCCTCTCCTCTTCCTCCTCCGCCTCTCCCCCTCTTTCGAGCTCGACGCATAATTAGCTTTCGTTATTCTAGCGCGGACCGCCGGCTTCCGCCCGCTGACAAGGACGATCGAACCCGGATCGTACCTTCGCCCCTGCGTTCTCCCCCCTTCGAGGGCGACGAGGACGAGAGGAACGACTCTCTTTGCGAAGTTATCGGTCGAGACTTTTTCCTTTGTCTTCTCTTCGTTTCTTCTTTTTCTTCTTCTTCTTGTTTTTCTTCTTCTTCTCTTAATTCGCACGGAAGGATCGACAGGTCATCCACCATTTTCTTTTTTTAACCTCCGATGTTTCCATCTTGCTTCCTAGGACGATTCCCGTTCTTGTCTTCCGTTTCTCCTCCCTTTCTCGACTTTTTCGACTTATCGTCGTTCTTACGTCGAAATTAGCAAACTTCGTCGACGCGTTACATCATTAATTTTTAAAGACGTAAAATCGTGATTGAGGCGTTCTTCGGAATTTCTAAGACGAAGGATCCTTCTAACCTCGGCAAGAACAACGAAGAGGCAGAGAGAGACTCAGAGAAAGAAAGAGAAAGAAAGAGACCTCCTACTCGTCGCCTCTTTTTATTAGATTTCTGGACTTCCTCGACTTATCATTGTCCTTGTAGTCTTGAAAGGCACCTTTCGTTTCTCGTAGCTCTTCACCGATCAAAATTTCAACGTCGAAATTAGCAAACCTCGTCGACTCACGACACAGTTATTTTTTAAAGACATAAATTCGTGATTGGGGTGTTCTTCGGTGTTTCTAAAAATCGATGAACCAGGACTGGTCAAAGGCACGACGTAAAATCGAAGACGAAGGATCCTTC
>JAITYT010000090.1:1177695-1202826 GCA_025433975.1 Liostenogaster flavolineata | reverse complement strand
GGAGTTTTATTTATTTATTTTTTTTTTTTTTTTCAAAAAGGACGATCGTCGTAAATCGACATTTAACGCGCGTATGCAGGTCCCATACTTTTCGAAACGTTGGATTAATTACAATTTTTAATTTATTATTCATATAATTTATCGCTTATATAATTTGTTGTTTATGTAATTCATTACTTAATTTATAATTGATTTGATCGACGTCGATTTCGTGCCGTAGGAAGAAGACGAACAGAAGATGGCCGTAATGCGAAAAGCGTTCCAAATGTTCGACACGACGAAGAGCGGCTTCATCGACACCCTCAAAATCTCTACGATATTGAACACGATGGGTCAGCTGTTCGACGATACGGAATTGAACACCTTGATCGAGGAGAACGATCCCGAGGGCTCGGGAAAGGTCAACTTCGACGGTTTCTGCAGGATCGCCGGACGATTCCTGGAGGAGGAGGACGCGGAAGCGATGCAAGAGGAACTCAAGGAAGCTTTCAGGTTGTACGACAGAGAGGGCAACGGTTACATCACGACAGCCACGTTAAAAGAAATTTTGGCCGCGTTGGACGACAAACTCACGAGTTCCGATCTCGATGGTATAATCGCCGAAATTGACACAGACGGTTCTGGTACCGTGGACTTCGATGGTACGGCCATTTATATCGTTCTTTACTGTGCGTTACTTCCTTCCCATAAATCGATAATTTCGGAAAATTTAACACTTTGTATATATCCTCGATTTATTTATTCGTATGTGCAAATATGAAGGATTTCATTGCACGAAACAATCGATGATTTAAAGAGTGTGAAAGTGATCATTTATTTTTTAATTAACTAATTTTTAATTTAATTTAATTTAAAATGTTTTCCAAAATTCCACAGAAGTTCTAATGAAAGTGTTTACAGTTCTGAGAGAATAATTTGAAGTGATTATTTTTCAATAACGTTTGGTCGATAAAGTACCAAATAATTCGATTTAGTAATATAATTTGAAAAAATTACGCGCGGTGCTTTAAAAACGATCGATTATGCTTTAACGATGAGTCCATTAAAGGATATGACTAAATTTATGAATTTTTTTATTTTGTTCGCAGAGTTTATGGAGATGATGACAGGAGAGTGATCGCGCGGCAAGCCGAATGAATAACCAACAACTCGTAACAATTATTCGATAGTCGAAGAGCGGATCAAGAGTTTTAAGCGTTTTAAGAATGACATATCGATATCACAAGCATCTACGTCGTTGGATTTTGTTAATAAAATGATTAATCGTTTCTCTGTTTTTCATTTGTTTTTAACTGTGAACTAAATTTAATTGTTGGAGTAGCGAGGACAACAAATAAAAATAAATGTTAAGAGGTGCCTCGTAAGGCAATTTATTTATTTACTGCATTCTCTACATTAGTAACTATTTTTTGATATTAAAAAGTACGAACGCACTGGATCGTGCGTTCCTTTAAAATTCGTCATAAACCAAATAAATCGCTATGTTACGCCTAGCGCGTGCCAATTAAAGACATTTTACTGACTGATTTCATTGGTGGGTTCGCCCTCGTGAACAATATGTACGTTTTGTACATAGATATTGGGTACTTGAAGGGCACCCAAAGCCAAAGGTCTGTCCAATGGGTAACCAAAAGGTTTGCCATCGAGGGAAATAGCGCCACCAATAATTTCAGTAATATGCTTGTTCTGTAAGAGTTGGTTAACAGCAGAGTCTTGTTGCTGTTGTTGTTGTTGTCCTTGTTGTCCTTGTCCTTTTTGAATGCCTTGATATCCACCAGCATGGATCTGTCCACTGCTCATACCCTGAGACCACGGAACCTGTTGGTAGCCTTGAACATGTGTACCATATTGTACGCCACTGTCAGCTCCACTTTGTAATCCTACGGATACGCCGCCTTGCAGGCCGTGAACACCAGCTTGCAAGTTGCCCTGAACCTGTCCAACTGGGAGCTGTACTCCGCCCTTTAATCCAGCTTGAATACCACTGATTAAACCTCGTACGCCGCCTTGAATTTCAGCCTGCTGTTGTGCTTTGTACTGTTGCTGTTCTTGCCACTGCTGCGGATGTTGTACTTGTTGCCACTGTTGCAAATGCCCTTGTTGCTGTTGCTGCGGCTGCTGTTGCTGCGACTGCTGTTGTTGCTGTTGTTGTCCACCGAATTGAGGTAATTGTTGAACGTGCTGTCCATACTGGTATTGAGGTTGTTGTTGCATGAGCTGCCCATATTGGTATTGACCCTGTTGTCCTTGCTGTTGCTGGTGCTGGTGTCCCTGCTGTTGGTTTTGTATCTGTTGTTGAGGGTACTGATCGTATCCTTGATGTCCCTGTCCAACTTGCCATTGTGCGTGCATCTGACCACGTGTCTTCGTGTACAAGTTGCCGTAATGCGATTGGGCCACTGCAAACAAGAAATCTCTAATGCGATAAACAGTCCCAAGTAACGAGTGACTGTGTCCTTGAGTCGTTGATGATGCACCTTGAATATTTTGCTGTCCAACGATATTCTGTTGCGGTAAAACTTCGACAGTCTTCTGTACGCCAGATTGACCCAAGCTTTGTTGAACTTGAATTTGTTGATATTGTTCAGGAGTAACGACCTGGTACTGCTGTTGTTGATAGGTCTGAGATTTTTCCGGGATTACTGGTCCATTACTTGGAGATATTTGTCCCGGTCCGGAAATCATTACTAACATCTGAAGAGGAAGTCCATTAGGTGTACCCTTGGGGAGTGACAATCGAGCGGGGAATCCAAGGATTTGCTGAGGCTGCAATTACATAAAGAATTATTATTTAAAAGTGAAAAGTAAGATGTATAAATGAATTGTATATTATAAGTAAATAGTATGTCTGTAAATAGTAGGGGTGAGTGTAAGAGCGAGTGGAAAGAAGCGGAAACCAGCGGGAGATAGGGTTTGGAAGCTGAATGGGGTGCAATTGAGAGGCATATACTATAAGTATATTGGTTACCGGCGTAATATATAATGGTTCTTGAGAGCGAATAGCGTTGTTGACGCTCTGTTGGATTTCATCAATCGATGGGTAATCATAGCTCTGTCCTGGTGCTTGATGAGATTTTCTATCGATGATATTCTGGCCCGGTTGGACTATAAAGATCATTCAAAATAATTATATCAAATAAAAAAATATGAGATCGATGGAATTAACGTTAGCATAGACGAATACATACGATTGACGATGAACTGGTCGAGTTCTACGAACTCTTGTCTCTGTTGCGAGATACTTATTGGTTTGCCTTCGCTGTTGTATTTCGGTCCAAGGAATACTCTGACAACGGCATTTTGAATCGGGTTTTGGGAGTTAACCTTAATCTGGTATTCGTATGGCTTATGATCCAATCTCTTCAATTGAGCCTTGATATGACCTTGTTGACCGCTTGGGTGAGGCGTGGTTTCGCCAAGATTGACATAGAAGTTATCGAAGTAAGTAACTAGTGGGCTGACATGAACATTATCGATCGTAACACCTTGGAGCAAGAGGTTATTGTATTGATATGCGGGCAAAGATTCCTGGTATTGTTTCAGAAGAGACAACACTTTCTTCCACAGCTGATAGAAAGCTGGATCACGAACCGCAGTAGTTTGAAGTTCAAGAACTGATGGAGAGTAGTCCCAGATGTTTTCAACTTCGGGAGCATTACCAAGAAGTTGACTTAATGCCGCCTGAAGGCTACCGTAGTATCTGTTTTGTAAAAAGAATGTATCTCTTAAAATATCGTCACACTCTTTCAAAAATATCAATTTGTGTAGTCCAAATGTAAAAGAAGATACATTTTTACAATTCATACAATAATGCTTAATGCAGTTTGTATAGAATCTTTTTTAATATAAAATTTCGAACTAACCTTGGGTTAATGCTCTTTCCAGTTCCTTTGATGATTTCACCAAGAATGTTCAATCCTTGAGGTTGATACAGAGATAGAACATCGCCTTGAGTCGTTTTCACAAATCCAGAGTCAATGGCGTCTATCAATCTTAATTCCAAAATTTTCACACTTTTGATCAACTGCTTCTTCTGTTCGGTATTCGGTTGAACATTTTCAAAACGTCCAGGTAATTCGAGACCATTTAAATGGCGAAGATGTGGTTGGAATGGAGTTCCAATGTTTTCGTAATTCACATCCTGAATTGGGCCAAGTCCGCTACCAAGACGATTAAGTTGATAACGAGCCAAAAGTTGTTGGTGAAGGTATAACCAGCGAGATCCATCACCGTTCAAACTTTGTTGGTTTTCACCAGAAGATTGCTGCTGCTGTTGCTGTTGCTGCTGTTGTTCCTGTTCTGATTGCTGTTGTTTTTAAATAATAACAAAATGTCTTTAGTAGTTTCTCAAAATATTAGATTTTGATATTATAATAGAATTTGATTTTATTCCTTCGTTATATACCTGCTCAAGAATGTATGCGGCGAGATTAATGTCCTTATAATAGGATTGAATTCCAACATCCTGAGTGAAGTATGAAAGTTCATGTTCTCCGTTAGGTAAGTAAGCAGTGTAGTTCACGGGAATGATAACATCATTCTGGCCATTCGGATTTTGAATACCTTTCGCTTGAATACATTTCGCTTCAATGTTCTGTACTTCTTGAATAATTCTAGCATCGAAAAAGTATTGGGGCAAAATTTCATACATAGCCGGTAGAATTATTCCCTGAGTATCTTGGCGTTGAAGAATGGCTGCAGAGAATGCCTATTTGCAAACAAAAAATCCCACATACACATAATTATCCGATTTTCTATTATTTCCTTTAAATTACTTTGATTAAATTATTGTACATATTATGCTCTTGGAATGTTATAACTTTAATTTACGAGTAATTTTTGAAATGAAACATGCAATTTATACCTTTAGGAATTGCACTTCGTTGACATGAATACGAGCCCATGCTGCGGTTTTCACAAAAGTCTGATAGTCTTGAGCTCCCAAGAGGATATAATAAAGGAGAGATACTTCCTTACGAAGTTGACTGATAGAACTGGAGTAAGGTGTGCCTTTAGGTTGCACAAGACCTTGCTGCACAATATTGGCGTAATACTTTACGATAGTCGGATTGTCATAGTGTTGAGCGTTCGCTTGGATATCGTAGTTCTGTCCAAGATTGTTCAACTGCTCATTTGGAATATCACCAGTAATTTGCAGCAAAAGGTCAATGCATTCCTGTTGTTTGTTCAAAAGTGACTGATCGGCTAGACAACAAAAAATATTCCTTTCGTTATTTAATCTATACAGAAAGATTTTAAAAAGTCACTCTATGCAAATG
Organism: Liostenogaster flavolineata; assembly: GCA_025433975.1. Taxonomy (NCBI): domain Eukaryota; kingdom Metazoa; phylum Arthropoda; class Insecta; order Hymenoptera; family Vespidae; genus Liostenogaster; species Liostenogaster flavolineata. Next base: position 1,197,547 of record JAITYT010000090.1, on the reverse strand, counting down.
ATGAAATTTACATGCCTAGCGATCTTTTATTCTATACCTAGGGATACGACAATTACGAAAAACGTAGTTTAAAGAATGTTCGTCTTCGTGTTCTATTAAATCCGATTTAACATATTTATTACAGAAAATAATGAATCGACAAATTTCAATAATAATAGAACAATTTGGTAACTCGAAGTTTAATCATTTACTCACCGGCACGTTGCTTTGGTTGTGGTATGGCCGCCCCAAGAGCCACGAGAGCTAATACGACAATTGTGTACCGCATTGTGTCTGATACAATATTGAGTATGCTTACGGTGGGATTATGAAGGACTTTTATACCAAAATCATATCAAAAAAAGCTCATAATCGGCGACCTAATGCGACCCATGTCCCCAACGATTTTGCAGTCTATCCGTGATATCCCTCCTCTTCTTCCAGCTCCTGTTTCTGATGTACTAAATATATCGAATGCGCCCGATCAAAGGTTATTGAGTACGATAATTATTCGCGAATAATCGAAGGTTTTGTTGCATCGTTTCTTATTGTTTCGTTGTCATTGTTTATGAATTTTACATTCGAGAACGGAGATCTCGTCACTTTCGACCGATGTAGTTGTCTTTCAACCCTTTACTCGGATAACGTACGAACGTAGTCGAGGAAATCATCACGACTCTTCATCCTACAAATCTCGTTCAAAGGGCAGCACGTAAGTTCGTCAAATTATCAAAGTAATTTTAATATATTGAAATTATTAACAGAAGAAGCGAAATATTAACGTAAGCATTATTCTCTTTGACATAGTATAGCTGTACTATTAATCGTTGTTCTTCTATCGAATAGCGCATTACATTAGTGATATGTATGCAATTTGTCAGATAGAGTTTAATTTATAATCCTTATTTAACGTTGCTAGAATAAAGCTATGCCATTTTATCATATTGCTACATCATTTTTCACTATTGCATTCGTTATAATTTAATATAAGCGAGTTCAAATTCGCTTGATTCAATATCGGCTCGAACGGCGTATCGACGCAAAAGAAATAAATCCACTAATTTTATTCGTTGTGAAATGTATCATTTTTTTATTTCTTAATATTATAAAGCTATCGATTATCAGATTTAACGTACTAATCATCGAATAAATATATATCTATACATTTTTAAACTATTTTCAAGTGTAAAACTAACTGTTGTATGTAAAATATCTTTACTATGATTAAAGTAAAATCGAATTTCTATTCAGTTTATTGTAATATCGTGCAAGTTATTATTGTAAAAGTACAATATTCCAGGAAATAATGTATACTAATTATGCATGTACAGTTAATACATTTAACATTTTACAATAATAAATTATTTCAATATCGCATCTCTACGTGTCATTAATAATTCGTATGAAAAGAGGTATTTTGTTTTTTTACGATATATTTTACAGTATTTCAAGAGAATTCATTTCGACAAAATTTGTTATTATAATTTTCATCAAAGATGTTTACTTTATTATTATTAGAAATCTGTCTAAATCGGTGTAACTAAAATGTAATGAAAGGAAGAATGCTATCTGCTCCAAAATTAATCATTTATGTAAGACTATGAGCGTTGAACAAGAATTTTTAATCATAATCCATTTTTTAATTTTTCCATTCGTATAATATATTAACAAGCAAAATATAGATTTATCGAGTATACGTATGTGTGTACGTGTATGTACATATCTGTGTTATGTGCCTGTTCCATTTAATATCGCTACTACGGTAAGAGAGCAGCTTGAAAAAATCGTAAAAGCACGGAAAATATTGAAATATTTGGTTATCTCTCTGCATAAGAATAATGAGTAGCGATAATCTTTAACGAACTCTCCAGGTGATATACACGGAGGTTATCATCTTGTTTACTCTTTGGGTCGCAACTTTGTATTTTTGCAAGGTGTCGATGGCGATATTAATAAGCACGATAGGAACAGCGATACAAGTATCACAGTAATAAATAAAAATAACACACGTATATCTATTTACAGATTGGTTCGCTACAATTTGAGAATATACCCACTGCAGTTCCCACTAATGTGAATTAAAATGAACCGGTGGTCGTTGTTTATGAACGTATTTATATATTCATATGTATATTTTGCTTTTATTCATCGCATGTTTTGCAATATGCGTAAACATACTTCGGTAACGTGAATTAAAATAGACTAGTGGTCATTGGCTATGCACTTCACGGTTAAATTCCTTGAATATAGCAAGATTATGTCCCAAGGCGCCTAAATGATCGCAGAAATGTAATCGACGTCGTTCATTTCATGGAACATTTTATTTTTGAACCATTGCTCTATCTCGTTTCCATTCCTCTCTTTTTAATATGCTTATAGATCGACGGCATAGTATATCGATTTTTTTAATTAATTCATTATCTTCTCGGTCAATTCTATCTTTCAGGAATTTGTCGCAGCCTACGTAAATTAAATCTTATAAATAAAAAAGCGTGATTAAAAATTAAAACATATCGATCAAATAATACAACGCAATACGTTTAACCCGCTAAGATAGCCGTCCTAAGATATCTAGATCTTTCGTATATTTAAATATTAATTATACACTTATTCGTGTGATCGTATATTCCGAGAGATATATATGTATATAAGATATATGATAATTTAAATCCTTCTGTATACTACAAATTTTATGAGCAGTAATTTAACATTAGGTACGATTGAGGTTGGTGCGAAAACACTTACATTAATATAATTAATGCACCATTGGGACTATGCCTTGAAATAATTTAACAAGATACCTGATCCATTAATATTTCTAATATTTCTATCATTTAATCACGACATAGCTGACCTTTCCGATGTCGTAACCTTTATTTGAATCTTTCTTTCAGGTCTCCTGCCGAGAAAAAAAAATTCGTTCTAATCGCTCGTGATAAAAGTATCGCATATCGATATTTATAATATATTCCAATTAAAATATGATTTATTTAATATTTCAGTAAAACCCCTTGCTTAAAGCTGGGAACATGAGTAACAATACAAATGTTTAAATAATCGATCGTGGGATCCGAAGCTTCGTAAATCAATTTTTCATTCAAATTACTCTGTTCGTCGTTTTAGCTACTTTATTATATCCACATCGGATAGCGAAAAAGTCGTATTTATTAATTTTGTAAAAAAATTGTAATCGATCGTTCACAAAACGATATCACTCGTAAATAACCGTAGTACCACGAAAATACTATGAAAACGATATTAACATCGTTCTTTCCTCTCGTCTTAAATTTTGTTGATCTCATTGCCTCTCTTTAAATTTCAACCATTTCCCGGTTTATTCGCATTCATTCGAACGTGAAATAATATATAACGAAATACACAAAGATCGAGAACATTTATAAAAATCCGTAAATATTTACATTTCGAATGAGAGACGCGCATACCGGTGTAATCGTTAACGCGTATGAATATGCGCGATCTAAAGGATCGCGTTGCATGCACGCGTAAAGAAAATAATCTATTGGGAGTTCGTAATTTCTGGAATAGCGAATCGGGAATGATGAAGTTGTTGGCCGAGTCATTCCTCTTCTTCGCCTTTCGTTCGAAACGGAACGATTACGTAAATCCGTCATCGAAGGAAAAGGGATAGTTGAAAATCGTGTTGAAAGCAAGGGAGAGATCATCGAATAGGGCGCTCTTGTTGAATGCGGCCTCCGGTTGCGCACGTGTGCCCTGCACACACTCCATATAGATACTGTCACTCGAAGCTGAACTAACGTAACCTTGAAAAGGCCACCCTCGAAGCGCAGCTTCGCCAAACGCGCTCGAGGTACTAGAGGATTTCGTACTTTGCGATCACGACGAGACTCGTCTTCGCTCGGAAAGGATCCTAAACATCGATCGCGATCGCCAAGGAAGATGTCAAGGTAAGAGGGTGCCCGAGAACGGATTGGTCGAGCCGCTTACGGCGATTTTGATGGTGCTGTTGGCGTGCTGAAGAAATTATAGGTTAGGGGTGTATGTATTGAAATTCGTGCGGGGCAAAATCAGGTATAGGATGTCATCTACGAGAAGTTAGAGGGTAAATCGATCGCTGATACGCGATTAGGACTCGCATCCGGTCAGAATGGTACAGCGACCTGTCGCGCCTAAGCGCAATGTCAGAATTCTGTTGATCGGCGAACGCGGCGTCGGCAAGACTTCCTTGATATTGTCCTTGGTCAGCGAGGAGTATGCCGAAGACGTGCCGTGTAAGGCCGAGGAGATCACAATACCAGCCGATGTCACGCCCGAACAAGTACCGACGCACATTGTCGACTATTCAGGTAAACGAGAATATCACCGTTGGTTTTCTCATCCGAAGTAACGAAAGGTTGCATCCTGTTACAGCTGCGGAGCAGACCGACGACCAGTTGGCCGAAGAGATTCAAAAGGCGCACGTAATATGCGTGGTCTACTCCGTGGAGGAAGAATATACTCTCGACAGAGCCGCCACGTATTGGTTGCCTTTGGTCAGGAGGTGCTCTTCCAATAATCGTTGTCCGGTCGTTCTTGTGGGAAATAAAATCGATCTCGTGGATTATTCCACCATCGAGGTATCCGATGATTTCGTACCGTTCTTCGTTCTTTTAAGATACACGAAGGCATACCTATGTTTCTTGTTTCGTTGTCTTTTCAGGCTGTTTATCCGATAATGAAGGAATTTACAGAAATCGAAAGTTGCATCGAGGTAAACAATATAATTTCTTCCGTGTCTTATAGAGAACGCGTAATGTAACATCTGTATAAATTCGTGATTCGTTTCAGTGCTCGGCGAAAACACTGCAGAATGTATCGGAAACATTTTACTACGCGCAGAAAGCTGTCTTGCATCCGACTACTCCTCTGTATAATTATGATACGCAAGAGGTAGGATTCGTTTACTTACGGCATTGAAAGTTTAAGGCGATGTAAAGTTAATGTATTTTACAATAAATTTGATATTCTAGCTTACCGAAGAATGTAAAACTGCGCTTCAACGGATTTTCAAAGTATGTTCGCTTTAAATAAAATATATATCGTTTGGAACGGCAAATGATATATCTAACGTCGACTTTATTGTTTTAGATATGTGATTTGGATAACGACGGTCTATTGAATGACATGGAACTGAATGCATTTCAGCAGTGGTGCTTTAATACACCATTGCAACCACAGGTGCTCGAAGATGTTAAAGCTGTGTTGTCAAAAAATATTCACGATGGCATTTGTAATGGTTGCGTTACTATGAAAGGTTGAGCGTTTTTAAGATCTTATAAAATCTTTTCTTAGATATTATATGGGAAAGGTAATTTCGTCCTTTTCTTTTACAGGATTCATGTATCTTCAATGCTTGTTCATACAACGCGGTAGAAACGAAACAACATGGGCCGTATTAAGGAAATTTGGCTATGATAATGAATTACAAATGTCTAAAGAATACATATATCCACAGTAAGCAGAAATATAAATTCGTGGCGTTATATTTACACCCACTTAAAATGATTGTAGCAGACAAATCGATTTTTATACGTATATTATCCTATTTATAGATTAAAGGTTCCGGTTGGTTGCACAACTGAATTATCACATAAAGGGCAAGAGTTTTTAACGTTATTATTTATGCAACACGATAGGGATAGAGACGGTGCTCTTTCTCCGTCAGAATTAGATTCGTTATTTTCGAGGTGCTTAAATCCGCCATGGGGGGACGAATACAAATACGTCGTGCCAACCAACGAAAGAGGCTGGATCACGTTTCAAGGTTATATGTGTCAATGGGCATTTTTAACGCTCACCAATGTACGGAAAAGTTTGGAGTACATGGCTTATCTTGGTTATAACATGTATAATAATGAATGTCAAACAAGTGCAATTGTAATTACTCGTGAAAAAAAATTAGATCTGGCAAAAAAGCAATCGAACAGAAACGTTTACACTTGTCATGTCATTGGTCCAAAGAACAGCGGTAAAACGACACTTTGCAGAAGTTTCGTCGATCCTAAGTTAGGGGTACGTACGCACAATTATTTTTATATTTATATTTACATAGTCTATACTTGTACGCCGATATTATTTTTAAACGTAATTGTAGAAATTGACCGACGAAGCGGTACCTACTAATTCACACGTTACTGTCAATATGGTTCATGTATATGGACAAGAGAAGACGCTAATCTTAAAGGACATAAATATAATAAATGTTCAAGATGCTTTAACCCCTGCACAAATACAGTGCGACGCAGCTGCTCTTGTTTACGATTCGACAAATCCTAGATCATTCGAATATATTGCACGCATTTATATTGTAAGTGTTCGTGAATTGTTTGAAGTATCGCGTGAATATCGCGCATACGTAACGCATATTGAAAATTATATAATAATTTTAAGATTATAATTATATATAACGCACAGTTATCTTTTTACAGAAATACTTCGCAGAAAGTAAGATACCAGTTCTAATAATAGCTAATAAAAGTGATCTTGCTGAAGTAAAACAAGAATATTTACTTCAACCGATAAGTTTCTGTAGTAAGTACAAACTGATGCCACCGCAAGCTTACAGTGTCTCACGAACCGTTCGACGTGAAATATTTGTGAAGTTGGCAACAATGGCAGCATTTCCGTAAGTTTTACGTTATTTATATGCAGTTTCTTTTGTAATTTTGCGTATACAGTTTACTGTGTTATAAAATGAAGTTTACAGACTGGTAATTTAGAAAATCTTGCAAAAGAGAAATGATCGTATCGAAACTGTACATCGGATAGACTCATTATCCATGCTGTACACTATGTAGTTTGTTTAAATCTTGATCGGATTTTAAGAATATTTTTTCGAATATTACATTTATGACATTTTCAATTAAGAAACGATTAAGGAAAAAATTTGCACTAACAAAAAGAAATTTCGTGTTTAGCCGCTTTCAGCCAGCGTGGGTATTATTTTATAGACACAGGTTGGTCTGGATTTTCACTATGTATAAACGTACAAGCTTATGAGCAAATCGTAAATCATATTTGGACTCACATTAGCTAGAATTTGCTTCTTTCTCAATGCACGTATATACAAACTAGCCGTACATTGAGTGTATTTTAACCGATTTGCTCAAACTAGACGGTGTCGCACGAATAAAATTCTCATAACAAAGACTTGGCTCTTTTCAGTCCTTTGAGGCGTATGGTCCACATGTTGCTTATCAAACCCTCACCCACTCAATGGTGGAGTTCTTTTACAAGGTTTCTTTTCGTATTACAGTTTGTGTTTACCACACAGCATGTACACAATTCATAACATAAATAATTCGTATCCTCTTGTGCATGAATGAGCATAATACATAATTGAAACTGTTTATAATACTTCTAATCTTCTCTTTAATATCATATTTTAAATTTACTTTCAACCGAGTTTTGTATATCAATGTATGATAAAACCTATAAGCATATAAAACTTTTTTTTATTATTATATGTATAAATGGATTGATGCGATTAAACTTTGCTTATACATTTTTATATATGCGCTTATATAAATTTACTCTCATTTTATTAAATAACATTATTTGTAAATTGAAACACGCGAATGATTTAGAAGCCTCAAGGTATTGTAGATTCAGGTTTTGTCATGCTAACCAATTCAAACTATTATACTTCGTTAAATAAACAATTTCAATATTTCAGACACTTAAACCAATTTGGCCTGATACAAGAAGATTCTGTGGTGTGGTGGAAAGCTGGATTAGGCATAGCAGTAGCTACAGTTGCTGGCTTCGTGGTGATGCGTGTATTAAACACAGAGAAGAGATAGTCTACCATATTACTTTTCTTGCACTTTTAACTGCCTCCTTTGGTAAAAAGAAACCAAACTCGAAAAAAGATCAATAAGTTAATAAACTTTGTTCATAAATTATTAATGTGTAATTGTCGGGTAAATACTGGTAAATCACAAATTATTTATTAGTCTTCTTTTTGTGGCCCATTAAACATTACAATTTATTTATTTTTAGTTACTTTCATATAAAATGCATAAACATGCATAAAAATGTCAAAACGTATTTGACGTAATTTAATATTAAGTTTGCAAATATTAGGTGTATCTTTTTTGACATTCAAACCAGACATTATGAAATCCCTTACATGGATCGAGATTTTCATTCTTTGAGGCACACTCAACAAATCGTTTAATTTCTTCGGTGCACACCTCTTGACTTGCATTAGAATGTTCGTTAGTTGATTTTGCACTTACAGAATTACCCTGCTGAAGGCTACCGGTCAAAGCACTTCCAATTACGTGACCCTGATATTAAATAAAATAGTTAGCAATAATGTTCAACAAAGAAATTTTATAAATTCACTTACTACAGCAGAACCAGCAGCCACCCCTGCAGCAGTGCTAGCTACATTATGGAAAGTGGAACTCTTACTAGAGTTTGCAGTACTGTCACTTGTGTTAATATATCTAAAAAATATAGAGACTGTTTTAAGTATTTAGAATTAAACGTTAAAGTTATAATTTATTCTTCCATGAACGAATTGATATCGGATGAAATACGTGTTCTTATAATTATAATATAATTATAAATGAAATAACAATATCATTAATAATAGAAAGCAAGAGTTTCGTCCAAATTATTCTTTATTTTCATATAGATACACTTGAATTGTATACATCTTTTTATACTGACTTGGTTCGATATCTTTATGTATTTTCTGTAAACAAGGAATTATGCAATTACTTGGTAAATGTCAGTATCTTATCGTGAACAAACATTTTTCAAATAAAAGGCCTACTGTATTTTTGTTTACACTCCAATAATGCTTTCTTGTATGTTTCGCACATCTGTAAATTACTTTGATTTTGTGGACGATTTAAAAATTGTTCGTTCTCATGATGACACGGTGCTAGACTAGGATTAACCGGTGTAGTCCGAGCAGATGAGGAATTATCGTCACATCCAGCTATTTTATCGCCGATAATCGTACCTTTATATTTACGTATTTCATTTTCTCTTAATTTTATGAATTTAATGTAAATCATCTTAACGTTCGTCGAAGTAATCATCGCAGTCGACATTTCGCGTCGACGCGGATTTACAAGAGTAACATTTGGCCTGGAATATTTCCATTTATCGATCACTTCCACTTAAAAGTATACTACATCAATTATCTCGTTATTAGCATCGTAGTTGTTAATCAAACTAATTTGCAACATTTTTATTTCCTTTATTGCCAGAATTAATAGTACATATGTAATTATGTATTTCAAAAGACAAAAAATTTTAATATATCGGAATCATGGCCGTCTAATATATTAATTTATCATGTTTCATGATTAACATACAAGATATTCCTAAAATACTATACATATAATAAAGTACGCGTACGTACTTTCTACATAGATCTCAAACTATATACTGTAAAATTTGCTGAGGTCCATATCCAATTTTTATATTATATCTGAAAAGAGAAGATACACGTATAAAGTATAATGCATATAACTCTATCTACTCAAAAATCTTTAATTAACATTTCGATAACTAACTATTTGCAGTTTTGCATTGGCGAAGAGCTTCGTTGAATCCCTCGCAAAGAGTAAGATCGGATTGATTATTCGCACATTCGAGGAACTGCTTGACTTCCCATGCACAAGCTCCGGTACCCGGAGCCGAGGCTGGAGCACTTTGTACTTGAGCGGGTGCTGCGGCAGCGGGTGCCGCTGCAGATTCGCTCGAGCCACCGCTGAACAGGCCAGTCATTGCGTGGCCAATGGTATGGCCAACCGCCGATCCAATGGCAACTCCACCAGCGGTAGCAGCCATCTGTCCCATGAGGGACGGCTGCTGTGGCTGAGCCACCATTGGGGTGGATGGTGCGGCATGTGCTGGAGGATGAGCCGCTGCAGGAGGTGCGGCTCTTGCCGGAGTCGAAGTCGTCCTTACGCTAATAACGATAAATTAGAAACAATTTTAACATCGACAGCCATAAGGAGATTACAGCAATTAAATTTATAATCTTATTTTAGTTGCATGCGCGTCACTTCATAGACTTTGGACCTCGTGATTATGACGTAATATTAAATGCGTTGTTATCACTATTATTACAACAATAAAGAATATGGAAAATTAGCGAAAAAATTAACTTACGTCCTTGGTGGAGGAGCAGCTCGTCCACGTCGAGGCATATTTCACAATTTTTTAAACTCGTCTTTGTACAATGTATTTCGCGTCTGCACTCTTCAAATAATAATGCGCTACTGCTTGCAATTGATTTTATTCGCTCACGTTACGCAATAAGTAAAACAGAAGGGAGAAATACGCAAGCGTCGTCCGTTCGGTTTCATGAAATTTCTAGAATGATAACGTATGAAAACCGGAAACTGAAGATCACCGAACGAAACGCTACGTTCATGTAACATGGCGCGATATTTCGAAGACACGTACGAGAACGTTCGTTGTCACTTATTTTTTACTATTTTCTACGATAATTGAACGTACAACGCGTGTCTTTAATCTAATCTTACATTTAGTCCCCATTTCCGGTCGTAGTAACTGTTCGCCTTATTGCAAAATTTTGAAAATCATTGCACGATGTCGCGTAAAATTTCGCACGTAATACGCGATAAACATTACGCTTATAATTAGACAGCGCATTTTCATACAGTACGCATAATTTTTATAAATACATTTCCACGAAAATTATTTACCCTTTCTGACGTGCTTGCATAGGTCGTGGATTCGATCGACTCGATCGACCTCCCGATTCACCCTTTCTACGTCCTGGCATTTTAAATTGCAATTCTTCCTTCTTTTATTGTAAAATTCTTCGACGAAGAATGATTATGATTTTATATTAAATTTCAGATTTGGATGTCAAAATCAAGTATGAAGTTACATTTTTACAGTTACAAACTGGGATTTTGTTATTACGCGAAGATAGTTGTTATTCAAAATAATTTACATGAATAAATTATGACAACGTAGTGGCGTCGAAATCGTCACTTGATTTTAATAATAAAATTTACTAACAACATATTCCATCTATCGTTAAGAACATGGATTTTTATGGGCCGATAGTTAGTCCTTTACATTTACGATTTTAATCACTTATCACGATCAAATTGATCAGTAATTTATATTCACATCTAAGTCTATTTTTTATTCAATGATCGAGATCCAAACCGGAACCCGATAGAAATATGTGCAATATACGTATAACTTAACCACTCATATGCCCAAAATTAATTATTTTCATATTTATAGTAAAACAAATTCGCAAATAATTTTTTTATAAAACGGATCCAAATTAAAATTTTCTTTTTTTGTAGATTTTATTAAATTTTGGCGGGAATACTTATGTCGTGTAATCCATAGAAAGATTATTGATATTGAATGTCTGTTATAGTATGCAACGTTAGCGCCCTCTTGTGTAACTTAAATGAAATTACTTTGTTATATTAATTTTTCTATTCTCTAAATCTCTTAAACTCTGACATTTAATACTATAGGATCTTTCGATTATAACTTACAATAAAAGTAATATATAAAAAAAAGGATACCGCGCATCGTTCACTTCAAGCTTTTTAAATTCATATTTGTATTCGAATTGGTTGTGCCCAAGTTCTAATAATTAACGCTTTACCCGATAACATTCCTAAATACTGGTCAGATAATTGTTAAACTTTTATCTGTATTCGCTAAAATTCGTAACTCATATTTTCAATAGGTTTGAGATACAACGTCATTTTTCTATCGACGATTGCTTCAACGAGTGTGTTTCTTCTCTTTTCATATTCAATGGTTAACTGTATTGAAGTAATCCAAGTGTAGTCGAAACGCCATTTTGTGTCTCGTTTCGCTTGTTGGCGTCACCGAAGTTTCCTCCTTTTTATTTTAGTTTTATTCGCGCAAACGTCGTTATTGTATGTACGTACAACATTAATTACTTTTCCTTATTATTCGAATTTTTAATACTTTAAGAAAAATAGTACGATTAGATTCGTCTTGTATGTAATGTATTGGCATATTTTAGACGCCAAGAATGAATTCATTTCGGCAAGTTTTTTTAGTTCATTGAGCAGGATTGTGCAATTTTTATAAAGACATTTAATTAACAAATAACAACAAAAGTGTTAATAATATTATTATTTGGTAAGCAATAATTATTTTTCTTTCTGTTAACAGTAATTCGTAAGTGATTTTCGCGTTCTTCGATCAGTTAACAATCGGCGGTCACGATGCTTGGTGTCGTAGATCATACAGTTAAGTATCAGAATTTTAGATATTATAGATTATAATTATAATTAAATAAATAGACTTTTATAGATTAAAGTAATTAGCGTTTAAAAATCCTAAATAATTTTTTTACAGGATAATCTTTTTTAATAATCTTATTTAACTTTTAGCATGGAAGTAAGTTCATGGCATATTTACTTATTTATTTTCAGTTTAATCGTATCGTTTCTTCTGTTCAGTTACATATGATCTTTTTTTATAATTGGTTAATATTTTATTAAAGAATAAAGGCTCAACGTTATTCTTCGATATTGCTGTAAGCTACTAAGTTTACAATGAAATTCCAAAAAATCTTTTTATGTAAAAAAATAGACAAATTGTACGAATCAAATACAATTCGTACTTCTATTAATATTAGCTCTAATTTTTGACAATATTACTATCAAAGACGTTTCGTAAAGTTAGTATGAATTTTGATAAATATATTTACTTTTATCTTTGTAAGTTTGCAAAGAAAGTAAAACTAAAACCGATATTAAATTGTCTTTATCTTAAAAAATAAAAAAATATAATTTAAAAATATTATTAAACAGTATAATACAGATTCTATATTAATTCAAATTGATAAAATGGAACAATTGAAATGAAATTGCCAAACCAAATACCAAATTAATATCCATAAAGAAAGTAATGAAATTTATCGCCTTTATTTTAATAAAAAGTATTATTTTTATAAAAAAAAAACAGTATCAGTGACAACATCTTTAAAATCAATTTGTTAAGTTCTCATTTTTCATTAAAGTATTAAAATTATACTTTAATCAATTATTTATTATCATGGAACTGAGAAAACTTGTTTTATAAAATATAGCATTTATAAATGCCAATGATAACATTTTCTAATATTTCTATAGTAAAGTCAGAGAAAGATTAAAAAAAGTTTTTTTAACAAAAATATATCTAAAAAAGTTTTTAAATTTGAAGTCATTAAACATTTCAGACATTCATCATTTAAAAAACAATATTTTCTAATAAATATATTTTTTAATGCACAAATAATAGACATTATACTTGCAGTACTTAAACAATTATAAAGTCAACTATTTTAAATGTAACAGTGTTAAAACATAAGTGATAAATGATTATCACTTTAAAGGTGAAAATTGCCATTTATCTTTCAATAATTAATTTTACAAATGTAATGGTTTGTGTAACTTTTATATGATAAGATTATTAATTGCAGGAGAAAACAGAAAAATTAAATATTATAAGTAGCAATGGATGAAATTTGCTATATCCATTTAATTTGAGGCAAATTTCACCTTATGAATAATAATTCGTTACACAACAAGAATGAAGTATTATTTAAATTTACGAACAATAATTTCATTTTTATAAAGTCTTATCAATCTCGTAATTGATGTAAGATATTTATTTTCGTCGTTTTTTTCTATTTTTTAATTTCACTTTATAAATATAAATATATATATATATAGAAATAATAAAAACAATAGATGCTCAAAGTAAAAAAACAAGAATTATGAAAATTTTCATAATAATAACAATGATAATAATATAAAATATTTTATCAAAATTGTATACTCGCACACACATAACACAAACGTAGTATCATTAAATGAATTGTTTTTATGATACTCTATCATTGTAGTTTTTGATAAAAAAAAAAGAACTCAATTCTCCATTTTAATTATGCTATATACTTTGACAATTATATATTTTTAGTATTTCTCATAAAATCACTCGATAAAGAAAGAAGTATGTAATTTATATTAAAATAATAATTATATTTATATATCTCGATGATAATCAAACAATAAACAAGTTATTTATTTTTATATTATAAAGTTTAAGGCAGTCATATGTGTGTAACAATTATTTTGTATTTAATAGAAAAATAATTTTTTCTGGTTATTAAATACTTTCTAGCTCATTTACATTGTAATTGTTTATAAACAATGATATAGTTTATGCTGTTACAATTTAAAATAGCTGTTTTCAAAATTTTGAATTAAATTTGGCATAATAACGATTGATAATTATTATTGTAATCGATATAACAATATATTTATTTCATATAGAAGTGTGGCAATATGGAAGATTTGGATTGATTGCTAATCAACCTTTCTATATAAACTTTTATTTTAATGAATACTAGAAACTATTTTTCAGACATTCTTCTAAATAATAAAAACAGTGTTGCACAAGATGGCACATTCTTATGGAAATGCAATTGAATGGTACCTTAATTATACAACTATCAAATAAATTAATAATATAACATTATATAAATTAAATAGTATATAATTATGGATAATATTTATGCATTACACATTATTATAGATAATTATGCACGAGTAACAATTATGCGTAAGTATGCATGCGTAATTATATGAATGTTACTTATAATAAATTTATTTGTAGTTCTTATATAATATTTAGTCATTTAATTATATATGTATACATATATATATATATTTATATATAAGTTAGGATGTATTTCTAATTATTCGATAAGAAATAATTACTAATGCGAATTATATTTCGTTTCAGAAAATGGTGTCATCTAACCAACCGGTGAGTTAATCTTATTCGTATTTGTGATTTAGCAATTAGATAATTTATTAAAATAACATAAATATACCAAAAATCAAATAATTTTTAATATTGAGTTTGAATATTCCTAAATTATATACAAAAAGCAATGCTTTGTACTAAATTAATTATTTTCATAATTTTTATAAGCTCAAAGCAACGTGCATTATCCTTAGTAATGTGGATCTTGTGTAGTTATAAAAATCTATTATTGAGCAAGATAAAATACTCTCTATCAGACATCATGCTCGTTAACACATCAGCATGTTCGAATATAGAGATACACGTTCGTTCGCTCGTTTCCATACAGATTAAAAATCTTATTATTTTATTTCTTAAATTGTGATAATTACATTACATGTCAACAATATTGAACGTTTTTCAGCGGAAAACAAAAATATTTGTGGGGCGGTTGCCAGAAAATTGTCGCAACGATGAGTTGCGGCAGTTGTTCCTTCGTTTTGGCGAGGTGACGGAATGTGATGTTATGAACCGCTACGGTTTCGTCCATATGGCACGAGAGGAAGACGCTGCTGCCGCAATCAAAGCTCTTCACAATTCCAACTTCAAAGGGGCAACGATCAACGTGGAGCAATCAACGGGGAAATCACGCAGTAGCGGCGGAGGTCGCAGGGATGGAGACAGAAGAGGTGGACCAATGAGAGGTGGTAGAGGAGGACGAGACGGTGGTAGAGACGCTCGTCCTGGACCATACAATGATAGACGGGGTTAGTAATCTATACATACATTTTTGTTACTTGTTACATACAAAATTATTATCTTGTGTATGGAAGATACAAATATATTTAATTTTAAAATGTACAAGACACAATTTTAAAATTAAAAGATATTCGTACAAAAAGATATACCATATTACAAGGAAATATATTATATTGTCGATGATAACGTATAATTTATACGACAGAGATTGTTAGCATAAGAAATTAGTATGTTAGAATTAATTTAATGGACTAATGAAAACTCAAAACCAACTCAAAATCTGGGCGTGCTTTACAGTTCTTCCGATCCAACTCGTTGGTTACGATGGATCTGCTGCAGGTGGCGTCGCAGCTGGGTATACCGATTACAATCGTGGTGCTGGAGACTTTAGTGGACGTGGAACCGATTTTGGAACTGGATATACCGACCGTGGAGCGTATAGCCAGAATGTGGGCAATGCGGCGATGGGCTACACCTCTACGGCGCCTGGCATGGGAGGAGGATACGGACCAGCTGCTGGTGCTGTCGGAGGATACGGACCAACCGGGACAGCAGATTACGGCCGGACAGCCGATTACAGCCGCGCTGCTGAATTTGGAGCACGGACCGATTATGGAAATCGTGGTGGTATATTTCCATTCTGATCTTATGCAAAATTAAGATCGTACTAACCATTACTGTTTATGGATACAATAACTGTATTGCTCTTATTCTTTTTGTTACAGTTGTTGGAGCTGGAATGGCTGGAGATTTCAATCGCGGTGCGCCAGGTCCTGTGGACTATGGGCGTACCGACAATTTTGGTGCTAGTCGTACAGTTGATTATACCGCTAGAAATGATTATGATCGAACTGCTACTGGACCAATGAGAAACGGTGGAGGTGCAGTTGCTGCTACTGGATACGGTACTGGATACACAGATGTGGGATATGACGAAAGTCATTGGTAAAATACTACTGAAACTCATCCTGTATTATAAGAATATATACGTGATAGTAAAATTTATATTTATTATTGTATGTTAATTACGTAACAATAGTTAGTCGTTTTAATGTAATTTAATGTATAACTTTTATTAATTTAATAATGTTACTAATTATCTTTAACGTCGTAAGAAACGCTAATGGTACTTTATTTATATTTAATTAAAATTAAGAATAAGAATAATCTACATAGTATCTCATTTCAATCAATGTGATAAAATATCTTGGAACATAATAATGGTATGAAATAATCACTTCTACTACATTATTTTAAATATATAAAATTCTATGTGTCAGTTCTGCCTTAATTATATGTATGTTTAATAGGCCTATGAGTACTGGTCCAAGCTACAGCACTGGAGCACCCAGTTACAACACTGGTCCTGGACCACAAGCCGATATGTTTAGTAGAAGACCTGGGAGTGCAGTTCCAACTGGTGGATACCCACCTGTGGGTGGAGGGTAAGTTATATTATATAATTTTGTATCCACGAAATTTATTTATGAAAATAAACATCGTACAGATTTGTTGTGCAAAGCGAAAATGACAAACGAATAAAGATTGGGAATCCACCATCACATGACTTGACGAATTTCAAGTCACTTGCTGAAGCACAAGAAAACCCAAACCTTGCAAGTAGCTCACTACATCTTATATTGCTCTATCTTTATCAAGTAATCCTATTTGCTAAGTTCCTTCGAGGCTTATCTATTTTACTTTCGAATCACATAAATAATCAAACCGCGCGGAATTCTCTCGAGTCAAGAAAATTAACATCAGTTGTAATCAATTTACTATTGTACATAAAATTCATCAAGTCGTGCAAATAATTCGAATTTGGTCGAATTATAATTTTTATAATTACCAACTTTTTTCGATTTGTAGTTAATTAATATTTTCTTATTGCTTATCAACATCATCATAATATCTTTTACATAATTATATCTATAACAACATAAAGTGTACTGCGCTCGCGTAGTATCACTGGTCCGTACAAAATAGAAGCATACGCATGGACGGCATAACCGTATCGAAAGGATTAATGAACTGTAACGCTCTTTAATTATCTTTTATTATTCTAATATTCTGAATAAATATTTAGAAATGTACGTTCGAAGTATAAATATAATCGATACTTTCCAAATGTAAGAAGAATATTATTTTGAGTTGATAGTGATAATATTAAAATAGTAAGATATTTTATAGTGACTTTGAACTTGTATTACAGATATACTGAGGGATATGATAGGCCTGACGCATATGGTCCTCCTCCACGTAATAGCGGCCGGTAAGTTTTATTTTGTTGATATTTCATATATTCACAAACTGCGGTTCTCAAAGTAACATTTACAACTCTGAGATAGAAGAGCGAAAGGAATTTATGCGAATGACTGATTGTTGATCTAGCGTTTTCGTGTTCCTTTTTGCGCTATGTATTTAATTTTACCTAATTTTGCTGTAAACGCGAATTTTCTATACAGATTGATACAGGAAGAATGTTTCTGTAAAAGTATAAGGTGTGACACTTACCGCGATGATAGTTTCCGAATTGGTACAGCGTATCTTCAATGTGCAACATTGACTAATCAATTCGTTGGAAAGCGAGGAGAAATCGTTATGCGATATTTTAATTCTTGAGTGTAAAAGAGAACAGAGGTGGTTTGCTCAGTGAAACTGTTTGCAATAGTTCACGATTATAAATATATTACGCCCAAACGTAAAATCTATAAGTACGGACAATGTTTTCTTGCATTTGCCTTCTGATTTTTTTTTCTTTCTTTTCTTTTTGTTTGTTTTTAGCAAAACAAAAATTTTGCTTTATCGTATGCCGAACATTATGAAAAAAGAAAGAATTATTAGTCCGAAATAATTGCACGATATTGTTTATGATAAAGTTAAGTCGAATTTTATAACGCGAAATAAAATAGAACAAATATTTCATGAATATTTTTGATAAACGACGACGTTACATTTATAAAGCCAATTTTTACGATATTGAAACATTTTCATGTAATACTACCTCTCTTCTTTTATGTGCACCGTAACGAAAGTTGGCAATACAGCGTTCATTTGAAATGCGCTTGTGAATAATCGGGCGATAGCTTCGGAATGTAACACGTGTTACGGCGTATTGTGACGTTTCGTCTATATGGAAAAGCGTGTTACAAACTTACGTAGTTAATTTGCATTTTCTTCCTTATTTTTAAATTGCGCGGCGATATGTGAAGGCGTTTCACATTGTAAGTTACCCCGAGAAACAGCTGATAAAGGATTGTGTTGCGTTATAATTCTTGCGATGAATAATATTGTTGTTTGTCACGCAAATTATTCACGAATCAAATAGATTGATACGTCGTATTTGAAATGCGATTGCGTCGAAAAATCATCTAAATACAACAGCGATTGAAAAGCGATCTCGTATGAAAATTAAAATCGGCTGTGATCTTGACGTATTCTGTAGTTTTCACAGAGAGAGAAAGAGAGAGAGCGAGAGAGAGAGACAGCGATGGTATTTAACTCGCTTAGGTTTCAGTATCATGTTCTTCGGTAAATATGCGTTATTATGCGTTGCGACGATAAGAAACCGAGGTATTCCTCAGAAATGACGATATTACGAGCGATACACATTCGACGGAGGTCTTACAAGCGTATTATAAGACCTTCATAAACGGGATTAGCTATTCGCGCGTGCTAGTGTTACATCTTATACTTTCCTTGCGACGTAATGCGATTAAAAAAATTAATTTTGCGATTTTTCATTTTCTGACCTTTTAGCTTCCCAGGTCCGGCAGATGCGATGCCACCGAGGTACTAAAAACATATTAATGCATATACTAGCGCATGCAAAGGCAGCTTTAAATATGCCTTTTTAGTGGTGGCCATTCGCACGGACTCGAATACCTAGGAACTGCCCTATGTCCGACACAGAGTCCATACAATTACGATGATACTATGTACAACTTATAATAGACATAACGTTTACATATAACTTAAGCTGTGGTAAGAATGAGAAATATCACGGGTGACAAATTATACTTCATAGAAGCTGACGTTCTGGATATATGCCAGGGAAATCAGATTTCACGGAAATTGTAATACAAATCACGAAGTTTTATATGGCATTGGCTTTGATTTGGAGCAGTACCTTGGCATTATTATATGAACATCATAAGTTAACGATTCATTTTACTTTATCTTTCTAACCTGTAATATGTCGCTCGAGTTTAGATAATATGGATCAAATATTCAATATCCTGTCTACCATAAACCACAAAATAATTACATTGTAGATTAGATTATTTCATTATATTTT
>JAITYT010000090.1:1140580-1151953 GCA_025433975.1 Liostenogaster flavolineata | reverse complement strand
TATATATATATATATATAAAACATTGAGATATCAGATATATATATTCAAAACGTTCAGCTTATACATATATATATTTTATCTTAATTAATTGCAATCATATTTCAAGGTACGGTAATTTAAGATTCTATTCTGCTATTAAATTTCTCGACTGAAATATTGATATCATTATATTACATATTCTGTTATCACTTGGCAATGTAACCCATCCACTTGATATTAATTTTTCTTATCAGCACTTTAAGCGGAGTATTTATTTTTGCTCTTATTTTTGGATTCACGTATAAAACTTACAAAACGTAATAATAAGTATTTCATTGGTAATAAGATTTACGTAAAATTTATTATATTATTAGATCTTTTCTGGCGTTAAAGATCGATCCTGGCATTCAAGCATCTGCAGGATCTGTTCGTCGATCCGACGTTGAAGCTAAACAAGTACGATGAATCATTCAAAAATTATCTTCTTACGCATGAAGATAGCCTCGTAAAAATATAACTAATTTTAATCTAAACTAGTATCTTTTGTTTATCGTGAAACCGTCATCGTTGCGTGCACTCCATTAAAAATTACCGCATACGAAAGGTTACAAAAGCAAAAAACCCAAAATTCATAACAGATCATTCGTAACCGAACGAAATATAATAAAATAAATAAAATGCTCCGCGATAACGTCGAAGCAAAATTGCGCCTTCAAAATTGACGCTTTGGGGGAAACTCCGATTCCTGATCAATTTCAATTCTTACGATGGAAAAATCGTGTTCGCGCCTTTCGTCGCCCGTCTTTCGTAAATAAATCATAATCCACGCTTCGCAATTATGAAAGAATGAATTTCTTCTTCGGTGCACGCGTCGCTTTATAATACATACATGCGTATCAATGTTTAAACCTGAAAATTTGCAGCGACACGAGAGCCATCTGGCGTGTCGACGTTACAAAGGTGTTACACTAGCGCGTATTACGGCAGGCTTCAGTGTGTGCGCGCGTATCACGTCGAATTTGATACGTGTCTCTCTCCGTCCGGTGTTTCTGCTGCATTGATAGTATTTAGCAAATCTATGGGGTGCGTTCATCGTCGGATCTCGTTGGATCTTCTACCTGTGCTTGTATAAGGCGCCTAGCGCGCCTTCCCGTCACCATGAGCATGTGTCGGGCCAAATTCTTATGCCACTTTCTGGCTCTTAGTCTACTACCCTTAGTTTATACCGACGAGCACAACCACATCGTAAGTATTTACCGATGACACATTTTAAGATTACAGCTTTTTTCCACGTCTCGTTTCGATCGTCCAACTCGAGAATCGCACTTTTGATTTCCGTACATTTTTTTCCTCTATATTCCATGAATTACGCGAACGACATTATTATTATTATTATTATTATTATTGTTGTTGTTGTTATTATTGTTATATTTTATTAAGTCGAGGAATATCTTGGTCATTCCGATGGCAATAAAGTGCTACGTTATTTCATTGAATAGCGTTTTCAATGTCGTTGTTTATACAGCTGTTAAATTCTACGATGGTTTTTATTGTCAGTACGAAGACAACGATGAGGTCGTTTTATGGATGAGTACCGTCGGACCGTACCATAATAGACAGGAGACATACTCGTATTATTCGTTGCCTTTCTGCATGGGCTCGAAGGATGTTATAAATCATTATCATGAAACATTGTCGGAAGCGCTTCAAGGTATCGAATTGAAATTCAGCGGTTTGGACATTGAATTTAAAGGTAAGTTATGTCCTTATAAAGAATACCTATAGAATATGGAAACGAAGCGAAAGAATCAGTTTATTCTATTATGTATCGTGAGATCTTAATACGTATCCAAATACGACTCTATCGTACTTTCAATTCGAGATTATAATGTACTCTGAAGTTAAGAATTGTATTAATTCAATTTTAATGACATCGAGTCTTCTTAATATGATATGTATTTGTTTTATTAACTATGAGACCTTTGTCGTTATCAAAGTATTTATATTATATAGTACTTTAATCGATAAAAATATTATGATTCGTTTCTAATTTAATTTATCGATGCTATAGAAATACGAATATTGCAGTAAAATTTAATAAAGTGCGTTTAATATCTCACAATTATTTTAGCTTCTTTCGATGTTATATATGAAATTTAATTGTTCTTAGCTGCTATATCAAAAACTGAATACTGTCAAATAAATTTGTCAGAAGAAAGGCTAAAGGCATTCGTTTATGCCGTCAAAAATCAATATTGGTACCAAATGTATATCGATGATCTACCAATTTGGGGTAAAATCACTATATTTATTCTATTCTTATGGGTGTATTTGAATTTTTGTTTTGCTAATTATTTGAATGTTTCTATAGGTGTAGTCGGAGAGCCAGAAGATAATAATGGAGTAACTTCGTATTATATCTGGACGCACAAAAAATTCGATATAGGATATAATGGTAAACAGATAGTCGATGTAAATTTAACAAGTGAAAATAAAGTGAAATTGGTACAAGGTGCGCAAATACCTCTTAGTTATGAAGTTAATTGGAAAAAGAGTAACATTAAATTCGATGACAGATTCGATAAATATTTGGATCCAAATTTCTTCCAGCACAGAGTAAGATATAAAATGTTTTTACTTTAATGTAATTGATTTATTTAATTACATGTAATTATAACTTTTACAGATTCATTGGTTTAGCATCTTCAACAGTTTCATGATGGTAATCTTTCTCGTTGGACTTGTCTCCATGATACTTATGAGAACTTTAAGAAAAGACTACGCTAGATACAGTAGAGACGAAGAAATGGATGATATGGAGCGAGATCTGGGCGACGAATACGGTTGGAAGCAAGTTCACGGTGACGTTTTCAGACCTGCTAGTCATGCGATGCTTTTCTCGGTCCTTATAGGAGCTGGTTACCAAGTACGCCAATAAGACATTTCTATTTATTAAATAAACCTCTTAATTAGTTTTTTTAATCAAACAAATCATTTATCTCGATATTCGTTATAGGTGACAGTTGTTGTATTAAGTGTAATTATTTTTGCAATCCTTGGTGAACTTTACACAGAAAGAGGTTCGATGCTCTCGACTGCAATTTTTGTATATGCAGCAACATCGCCTATAAATGGCTACGCTGGTGGTGGCTTGTATGCTAGAATGGGAGGTCGTGTGTGGATTAAACAGATGATCTTTAGTGCTTTCTTGTTACCGCTTATGGTCTGTGGTACCGCCTTTTTCATTAATTTCATTGCTATGTATTATCATGCCAGCAGAGCTATCCCCTTTGGTTCGATGGTATGTAAATCTTTTGCGTCAAATTTATGTCTATCGGTATCGATACTATTATATTTTAACATTCAATCTTTTTATATATAGGTTGCAGTCACGTGTATTTGTATATTCGTTATTCTACCACTGACACTTGTAGGAACCATTTTGGGGCGTAATCTTGCAGGAACACCTGATGCTCCGTGTAGAGTGAATGCAGTTCCCCGACCAATACCTGAAAAAAAATGGTTCATGGAACCATTAGTTATCATTATGCTCGGTGGAATTTTACCTTTTGGTTCAATTTTCATTGAAATGTACTTCATTTTTACATCATTTTGGGCATATAAGATTTACTATGTTTATGGTTTCATGTTACTAGTTTTTGTTATTCTCATGATAGTGACCGTTTGCGTTACTATCGTATGTACATATTTCCTGCTGAATGCCGAAGATTATCGATGGTAACTTCTTTTATAATATCTAAATCTAACGTTCGTTTACACGTTTAATTACATCATTAGACGTTTTACTTTTTCTAGGCAGTGGACAAGCTTTCTTGCAGCAGCTTCAACGGCAGGTTACGTCTACATCTATTCATTTTATTACTTCTTTTTCAAGACTAAGTAAGTGGCAAATTATTATATTGAATTAGAATATAAATTATGCATATAAATATGCACACTTATATTATAAATATAACACGATTTTAATTAATTCCAGGATGTATGGTCTCTTCCAAACTGCATTTTATTTTGGCTACATGGCATTGTTTAGTCTGGCCTTGGGTATCACATGTGGTACAGTTGGTTACATCGGTACCAGTGCATTCGTACGAAAAATATACTCCACGGTCAAAATAGACTAAATGCGATTTTAGTAAGACTTACATATCGTGGAGTACAATAATAGCATAATGAACGAAACATACTACTGTCGATGAAGAACATTTGCAATCATCGTGATGTCCGTGACGTGCTTGTGTTCTTTATAAAATGAACTGTTTGTCTTAATTTCAGAAAATAGTTTCATATTTTTCTTTAATATAGCATTGATCTTCCAACGATCACTTCACAGTAGAGCACAACGAAGTAATGTAAAATAGTGTTCCTGGTTGAGTGAGTGTGATTGATCGCCAATTTAGCCAATCATGACAAAATTTGGTGATTAACTAAAGATAAGTATGTTTCTGCTTCAGATTAATGCGTATACTGTGGATAAATTGTCAATAATAAAGTGAGATCATAAATTCTTTATTATGATTATAAATGTTTATAGTAAAAATTTCATATATGTCTAAAAATGATTACTTTATTTACCAAACTAGCTAGTATCTTATAATTTTTTTAAATAAATTGTTATGTTTGGTAATCTTAAATTATAATTTTAAATTTTATTTTAACTTTAACGACCAGATATAATTCTAAATTATAACAAATATTTCGCCATATAATAAATTCAAATTTATATAATGCGTTCCATTTTTAACATACTTAAAGTTATTTTATGTAATTTTTTTGATGTACTTCTTTTCAAATTTATATGACGATGAAGAAGTAAAATATATATTTCATATATTCTTTTAACGATATTTTAAATATATTGATATAAGTAATTTTGCCTACTTAATACAAAATTATTTCGATCATAATGATAACGTATTTATTTAGATACTGTAACATACATATTTTAATTTGTAACATATTCACTGTACCTCAAAATTCAAAATTTTTCAAATCTTATGAAATTAAATATAAACAAATACATATTATTGCAAGATGAAAAATATAAATTTATTTTTCGTAATAAAGTGTAAACTGTATTCTTTATTGGTAGTATATAGTTATTCAGCCTTATTGTATCTTTATACCTGATGTTTATGAAAACAACTAGTGCGCTAATGAAGAATGGATCCACACTATCATCTAAATAATATTGACGTAATGAACTATTAATAATCTAAACAATGTAAAGAAATCGTTAAACTGTATATAATTGCAATACAATTACCTATATGAACAATTACAATAATAATACGCAATGCTATTCAAAGTTTTGATAAAAAAAAATATTTTTTTCATTATTTACAATTATTTTTTTTATTAAGTTGCCTTCGCATTCTCTTATTATTTTTCCTGCGCATCTATTCAATCATTTCAGATAATTATAATTTATAATAAAATGAAAGCAAAAAAGTAAAATAAAAACACGAAGGTATTTCCCAAAGATGCTTGCAAAACATTTTCTGTACAGCACTGATCGATTAAATCAAAAAAGTATTAAATTTATTTAATTAAGGTTTTTTATTCTAAACATTATAAATTATTATAGTATTTTCATTATTAAATCTATTCGTTTTTTAAAAGCTAGTTATGTACTAGAATGCAAGTTTAATAGCATGTATGGTTTATAATTCCAAAATGTATTATTTCATTTATATAGAAACTGGCTTTTAAAAATTAATAGTATATATTACATTATATTTGATCATAGATCATAGGCATAAGAATTGTACATGAAAATGTGATCACTGGTATTGTAAAGATTTCTATTTTAGAATTTATTCTACTTCTGTATTATTTATAGATATAAGTTTTCTTTAATTACAATTTATAATTATATAAATATGTTGCAAAAATATGGTGATAAATCTGTCGTAGCAGGAATAATAATATTTTTCTTACAATTATATCTTCAAACATAATTTAATTACAGTATATATATAATTACATCATTGGAAAATAAAATCAATTTTTACATACTAACAAAAATTGTAATATGGAAGTCACGATGAGTGCACATTTTATCTGCTATTATTGGAAAAAGAATGTCAAGAACATACAAATGAGTAAATGATGTGTTGTTAGATGTAGTAATTCTAAGAATTAAAAATTTTTACGTACAATATACATTATCTTGTGCTCTTTATTTATAAGTACTTCTTATCCATATATCTTACAATCAAATTGGTTTCTTACAAAGGATTAATATGGCTAATATATAATTTTATATATGTATATATATTTCTTATAAATAAATTTTCTATAAAATTGGAAGTAATTATTTTAAATTACGCGCTAAAAAGTCTTACATATATGTCACCAATATATAAAACACATCTAAAAATTAAATGCAAGAATAATATATTCGTGCAAATATATTTAAAAAATATACGCAGTAATCTATCGTTACAAAATAAAAAATTCTTAAAGTTATTGCATTTTTATATTGACTATCGCGGTGCTTGTGTGGCAGGATGAGTTGATTTGATGTAGAAAATCAGCCATTCGCGTGTCACATAATACACACGTCGACGTGATAGCAGAAGTCAAATTCAGTCGAAGTAGGATAAACGAACACGTTGGTACACATCTTCGAAGATCGAAGAACACTCTGCTGTAGATCGTGGTTAAATTGGGTTGCCAAATCAACATTTTAATTCATTTCTCGATCAAAGTGTCGTGGTGAACAGAAAAGGTATAAAATGGCACCAAAACAGAGAATGCGAATCGCTAACGAGAAGGCTACGAGAAATATCAATCTTCGTGGAAATGTTCCAAAATCGTCGGTAAGTCGTTTACTTTTGATATTTGCAATTACTGGTTATAGCGATAAAAGAATATCCATCTATTTCTGAGAGAAAATTATTGTAAAATATTGAGGTTATAGTTTTTATCAGGTATAAAGTGTGATTGTAATTTGCATTGTTACGATTTATATTGTTTCTCTTTAATATGTATCTATTTGTCTATTAGTTGAATTCTTGAAATTCTAATAATGAAATGGATCTTGTAATCTACAATTTATAAATCCTAAGAAATATAAGAATGCACGAGGAGCAACTGCTACCATATGTAATACAGTATATGCAATATGTACTACATATTATATAGTATACTACATCGTAGAATTGAATTCGAAAATTTCTGCAGTAGAGTTATAATAAAATAATGGTAATTTGCAATTTTAATTTAATAATTGTAATCGATAATGATTTTATTGCCGAGAACATAATAATTTTAAGTTAACGTTTTGAGTTATATCAATTTGGAAAACATAACGAAAGTATCAAGTTATTAGAAAAATAGGTAATTGAATTTATTCTTATATCTTAGAAACCTCAAGATGAAGGATCTCCAGTGGGGCCCTGGTTATTGGCATTGTTTTTATTTGTTGTGTGTGGGTCAGGTATGTATTTTAAAGATCAAAATTGATTTTCTATAACAACAATAATATTAATAGTAATAGTATAAATAATGAAAGTTAGTCTTTTATTTGATAAAGTAAAAATTACATTATATAAAAAGTTTAAATTCAAAGCAATTGTTTAATTCCTATAACTTTAATTAATACATACTAATTTTATTTGTGAATAACTTACTTTGTTTCAGCTGTATTTCAAATAATTCAAAGTATTAGAATGGCTTAAAGATTTACGAACACAACAGAGAAAAACACTATTGTTACTGTTAATATGCAAATTATTTACACTACATCAGTATACAAATACTATGGGCACTCTGCAGGAAGTTGACTGATAATTCTGACACGGGTTATTATACTATTATAGAGGCTATAATGCCTCTCTGAGAAAAAGTTTTCAATATCATCTAGAGAACTCTACTTTCTCTTTGCCAACAGCTCAAAGATTATTTATAAAACTTAGCATTTACACGCGTTTAACTTAATCATCGGTGCATCAATGGAAGTAAAGACTGTATATTTGATAGCATATTAAATAATAAATTGTCATTAAGCAGAGTATTGATCATAAATTTATCTTCCTTCATTAATCTCGTGTTTTTAATAATCTCGTTTATATTAATTATTCCAATAAGTGAATATAAAGTACCTTCTTCCACTGATGCACACATAGTAAATAATTGTATATAAACAATTGATTAATTATATAAATTTATTTAAAGCATTCCACTGTAAGCAGTTGATAGCTTTCTGTTATACATATATTTTAGTGGCCTTACAAACATAAATGGGTCATTATACATATATATACAGATAATATCAAGGATAGTTTATCTATATTAAATCTTTGCTACTGACAGGTAATTGTCTCTTTTAATAAAGAATATTACGAAGATAAATTGCAGTATATTATTGGGTTTGGTAAAAAGTAAATTACTTTTTACTCAATCCGAAGTAATCTGTTCCTGAATAGGAGCATCATATAAGAAGAAACTGCGACTTTTCACAATCGATTATTGAGATTCACGTAGAAACTATTCCGAACATTTTTTATCATTCTAACTATTAGGTAATTTTACATTCGTGGTTACTACACGATCCAAAAAAAGTTGGTAGTCAGATCTCGGGTAAAATCATCAAAAATAGCAAAAAATTGAAAGCATGAACGGACGATCTTATAACTAGCGTCGATGTGCGCGCCGCCTAGGGACGACTGTGTTGTCACAATCTTTTATAAGCTTGGAATTTCTCACAATTTTGTCCAAAATCTATCAGTTTTTTTAAGCTGTAGCATTTACTTGCATGATTATCTTAATTTTTCTTAACGGATAATACAGGTAAATAAATAATACAATAACAGTCTGCAATACGCATTTGTGTAATGGAACAATATTTTTCATATTTAAATCTATTACAATTACTTATTAATGGTTAAAAAGCATTGGTATATGCATAAATGAAAGATATCATTTCTTCGTGAATTTTTTTTGTTGCCATTGGCAAACATGCAAACTCTCACTAGGTTTATCTACTTCTAGATTTGCATTTAAATGAATCTTTATGATTAACATTATCTTCAAAAACAATGTAAGTTTTTAAAAATTCTTTATATTTCTATACCAATTGATTAATTTAATAACTTCCATAAACTTTCGCATTGTCTGTTATGCCGGAAGACGATCATCTTTCTCCCACTTTATTAATGGCTTCACTCATAATTGGTACTTTAACATTTGCTGTCATTTTGGTGTAGGTATAATTTCAACGGTTGTTAGACTAGACTAACCATTGCTGATAAGGCAACGACCTACGTATTTATATTTGTGCATTTGCTTACTTGTGTCACAAGTTGTATGCAGTCTGCACGGTGCTTTGTAAACGAAACTTTGTTAGAAATTGTGCTACGTTTTACAAAGCTTAAGTAAATCGCAACACCAGATCAGTAATATGTATAACACGTGGAGTTTAGTTCGTCTTCGTATTTATGTACTGTGTTTTGTGGAATGACCGTGTGTATTGTTTGTGCTTAATCACTTAATATTGAAATTATTCTTCATTATAGCCATTTTGTATAAAAATGAATTATTAACAGTGTCTTTTCTTTCTAGTGTTTTTAAATCGATAAAAAAGAAATTTACAGATAAATATAAGTCAAGCAAATAGTTATAAATTAATGAAGGTTATGTTGTTGTTTGCTTAATTTTATTTTCGCTATATAATTTAAATACAGTAAAGAATTTTGTAAGAAATATTATCTCAGATCTTATAAAAGGTATGATAAAAAAATATTTTTATAATTGTATACAGTATATTAGACGTTGTATTGTATTATTGACATATTTTGTTATTACGATTGCAATCATTTTCTTTATTTAAAGAATTTTCATCGTGATTATAGGAAATATTATGAATATCTTTAAATTTCAATTAATTAGCAGTCCATTCCACAACAAAAGCTACAAACATTTTTTAATTTTTCTATAAAGAAGCTATTTGTTGCGTGAGATTTTTTATCTCTGAAAAAGAAAAGTATAATCGTGTATTTGTATAATATTTAAAATGTAGTATATAAATTTAAAAGCAATATACATGAACTGTGATATTTAATGTAGAATCGTATATTGATATAATATAATTGTTACCGATACATTTAAAAAAAAGTGTGTTTAGGATAGGTGTAAACTAAAAATGAAGATGAAACGGAATAAGTCAATGTCTCCAGAACCATCCAGTAGTAGAGAACCTAAACGAACAAAATGTGAAGAAAAACGAAAGACAAATGAAGTGCAATTTCTAGATTTTTGTGATGACTTGTTATTAAATATATTAAAGTATTTAAATCCTCAAGATCTTATGTCACTGAGTTTGTAAGTTGAATAATTTTACTATGTTACTCGATATTGAACATTACGACGATTTAAATTAATTTAATTATTTAACATTTTGGTTTTGTAATAATTACGAAAAATGATACTTATACGAAGTTAATTTATAATGCATACCGCAAGAAATTGAATTTTAAAAGTGCATATTAAAACAAATTTATTATTTTTTTGTAAAATTTAGAGAATTTTTGAAATGGCATAATATTGTAGGTATATGTATCTTTTTTATTTATATAATGTTTTTAAATGGTTTTCTTTTTTTTTGTAATTTAAATTAAATGTAACATCGAGTTACAGTATATATTTTTGTCAAAAATACTTTTAAAATTCTATTTTGTTAAATATAGATGCTGTCAACGATTAAGTCAAGTGACTCAAGACAGGACCTTATGGAAGAGAGTAGATTTTCGTTCATGTCCTATGACTTTGGATGATTTGGAAAAGTACATTAAGTTTTTTCAACCATTGACAACGAGTGTTGCTATACGTGGTAATTTAGATGCCAATAAATGGTTTACTTTACCTCAAAAATTCTTGGATACGATTAAAACATATTGCAGTCAACTTAAAGAGTTAACTATTGAACATTATCGTATTGATAGTAGTGTGGTAAGTAAAATGAATAAAGTAATTTGAACGTATTAACCCTTTGCGGACGAGAGGCAACTCTCGGTTGCCACACGACTCAATGCAGCAACTCCCAGGTGTCACGGCGTTTCGGACGATAATTCGAGAAAAGACATTTCTTTTGGGAATGGAAATCTGCTTAATTAATTCCTATATTCTCCATAAACTAGTAAAGAAACAGAAGAACGTAAACATTAGCAATTTATACCAATTTTAGTGGACCAGTTGATAGGAGATTTTCGACAATCGCGAGATCGAGGCTAAATCGGGCTAAATGGAAAGCTTCGTGTAATTCTCACAGATTCAAAAAGGGGTTGCAAGGTTTGTTCCTATCGAAAAAAAACCCGGTGGAAGACGGGAAACAGTTTATTACTGTGATAGGTGTTCAGATAAACCAAGGATAC
>JAITYT010000090.1:1128329-1138388 GCA_025433975.1 Liostenogaster flavolineata | reverse complement strand
ATATATATATATATATATATATATATATATATATATATATATATATATATATATATGTATATATATATTTATATAATTCACGCGCATTTGGCTGTTAATTCCTAATCATCTAGCTATAAGTGTACCAGACATATGTATGAATACAGTATGAAGAAAAATTAATATATTTACACAATTTTTGGCATTGCGTACATTTTGTGCTTAAAAAATATAAACATATAGTAAGTAATTTATGTAAATTTTAAATATTGTAAGTTTTAAATATTTCCTTATATTATAAAATAATATATCCGTGCACTGTTTTCTAAACATTAAATGTATGTTTTATAAATTATATGTAGTACGTATGCTTTCTAAATTATAAGTTAACCCTGTTGTAAATAGATATGCAAAGAAGATATAACATATTTTATGTTATGATTAATTTTCTTATTGAATCTTAAAAAGAATTTTTGTGTAGTGTACTTTTGATTATGTGGAAGCATTTAATTAATACCATTTGTTATAAAAAGTAGCACATACCTGACATGTCCAAAAAACATTTTAAACACTTTATACAAAGAGATCAATAATTAAATATATGTTATAGTAAAAGTAGTTGTATTACCGAACAAAAATTATGAACGATCTAGTTTGGCATTACTTATAATCTATACTCATTCCATAAAAACTATTTTCATATTACTTTTTTGCTTTATAGCAAAAAATAAATATATACGTTCGTAGATGTTAAATAATGCATATAAACAACCATATCGAAAGAGAAATTGAATGTATTTAGTTCTAGGTTATGTGTCAATTATATAAAATAGTAAAATAAACAAAATAATAATTTTTGAAAATGATTATGTCTAATTTGTATATAGAAAAATATATTGATTACTGATTCCCCTCGCTTAATGTTAGTTCTTAATTAAAAATTAATGATGTAGTAAATCATTTTAATTCAATTTAAGTAATTTAATTAATTTAACAATTTATAAAAAAAAATTAAATATATGTTTTAAAAAACTAATGTTAAAGTATTGTATACAATCAATACTTCTGTAATCGGATTTTAAGATTTGTTAACATCACAAAAAAAGTATAATTTTATTTGTGTTTAAATTGTACTAAGAATTCCCAAATATGTTCATGAATTTTCATTCAACCCTAACTTATCATAGTAATTTATTAAGTATAAAATAAGGAGTATCATTAGACAGGTCAAGAAATATAAAATAAATTTTTTGCTTATCTATATAAAGTTTTTATTGTTCATTTAATTTAAAGTATAATTTAATTTAATTGATTTTTTCTATTTTGATAAAATATACTTATGAAACAAAATCAGAGCAATATATTCCTATTTTGAAAAGAAATAAAAGCTTTTGTTTAAAAGAAAGGGGGTTATTCATACGCAATCGAGTAACATCATTCCATCGAAAATTTTTAATTCCAAAATTGTCAAAACATTTTTGTTTTCATTTTGCAGTTCGAATTATCGAACTAACCTTATCCTTAACTCGTTAATTTTTATGCGCTATTTCTACCATGCTGTAAATCATACGATTTTCGATACGATTAGTCGATAACATAACTGTTACCACCCACAATCGAGATATTCGAGAGTCAAACTTTTTCTGTAGTGTAGATATCGTTAAAAAGAACCTTTTTTTATCCAAACGTCAACCTACTCGTGCATTGACTTTGCTACTTTGTACGACAATCGCTAAATATCATAAGTTTAACATGTATATATTCGTTAAATATAATAAGTATATGATATAAAAGAATTTCGAAGGTTCACGAGAGAGACATATGTGATGTCGCAGAAATGATATCTGCCTGTCTTAGGTAAAGAATTGCATGATAGATAACTTCGATATGCTTCCGTTCGAGTTCTCTTATTTAATTTTGTCTCTTTATCATTTTTTTGTTCTCAATTACAAATTCGTTAACTTATTCGACAAAATGATCCCAATATCAATTACTTTAATACCCTTTCCACGGGAGATAAACTTCCGTTAAATAACCTAAAGAACGAAATCCATATTCATTGTCTCCTCGTACTTAATCGTCTCGGATTACATTTAAAATAAACAAAAGTGCACGAAAGAATTAATCGAGCCATGTTCATCGTGTTCTTTCTTTTTTTTTATTTTTGTTCTCGAATTACAAGTATAAAATATATTTGCCTCTATTAAAAACTTATGACTCATAGTTTTTCACATATATTTAATAGAGGATAAGTAATAATGCCTGCACCACCTCCACCACCACCTCCGGTATTTAGCACGTCTGGACCTGCTTCGGGAGAATTAGGTAGAAATTTATTACTGCAATCAATTAGAGCTGGAAAAACTTTAAAGAAGACTGTCACTGTAGATAAAAGTGGCCCTGTCATTAGTGGTATGTTCTAGTTTTTTAATTAGCATCGATGCATTATTACCATAGTATTTCTTATTATCCTTAATAAATGTTTATGCGAGATAAATGGCCAACATGTATTCACTCGTTCGTAGGTAAAGTAAAAAGCGATTCCACAAATCTTTTATCATCTGGTAATAGCAGTAACGCTGGGCATAACGTGTACAACAATAGTATTAATAATAACAATAATAATAATGGAGGACCCATAAATCTGGGTGAATTATTTTTAACTGGTATGCCAAAATTGAAACCAATAGGAGCTAGAGGGAATACAAACGAAAAGGATACGAATAATACTGTAAATAGCAGCCATTTTACTCACATATCTGCTGGATCGACTCACAGTATAAAACGAGGTCCACCTCCTATACCGCCTCCAGCTACGCAAAAGCCCCAAGTTTTTCCTCAAGTAAGAAAATTAAGTTCGCTAGTATTTACTAAATTTGTGTGTTTTATTTATAATACAAGTCGTATCGGAACAAATCTATATTCTTAAATAAAATTCTGTAGATGCAAAGTGGCACAGATTCTACGAGTACATCTAGCACAGATAAATCGAAAGGTTATGGTAAACCAATCCTTGCACCTAAACCACCATCGTCGACATCCACGGTCCCGCCGAAACCTTCGCCTCCTCCCAAGAAGTTAAATTTATTAAGCGGTGGAAGCGTCTCAAGAGCTCAAAGTATGCGATTACCCAGATCGCCTCCTGTTTTAGCACCAACGCCATCGTCCCTTCACCAATCGCAAGATTGCTTGAACGAGGTCCAAGCAAGACCCACTACTCGAATTCTTAGACCTCCTATCGCGAGGCCACCTTCTCCTCCAACCTCAAAACCATTTTCTACGTTAACCATGGTAACTAGGGCAGCGCCGCCGCCACCTTCTAGAGTCACGGTAACAGCTCCTTGTATACCGCCACCGCCTCCACCACTTCCACATCGTCCTGCCCCTCTCCATCAAAGATTGGCACCTCCGCCACCTCCGCCACCGACACCACCCACAAGAGCTTCCTCGGTACGTAATGGTCAAGCTGTGAATTCTGTAGACTTGGAAGTACGCTTTGCTGAAATGTTTCATTCTATCTCGAGTTTCCCACAACCAGAACCTTACAGAGGCTTCGCAAAAGTCTACAGCAGCAGAAACGGTGAGAATATTAGTTCAAGTCAGTATAACAAATGTCCAGTGAAATTTACTATTAGAGAACAGATTTTCGACTTGTTTATATAATCGACTAACTTTGTTAACAATATATTGCTTTTCTGTGAATAAAAATCTCAAAATCGATACTGCATGTTGGAAAGGATTACAAGGTGTAAAATATAATTATCTACGTTAATACGGCTGTACTCTATACTTATTAATTAAATATATATTACGTAGTAAAATTACCAATAATTGCATGTATGTATCTTATTTTATACTGGGCAACTTCGTAACTATTTGCATCACTTGTTTTATAACAAAAATATTATTTTAATAGAGTGAGATTTTCAACCAAAATGTAACGAAAATAATTAAAAAATTACAGCAGCGAAACAACAGGCTCCAGCACCACCACAACAAACACCTAATAACAGCGGTAATACAATGCAGCAATTATGGCATGTTAAAAATTTATAAATATCGATTTTTTATTTTATTTACAAAATAGTCAGTGTTCAAGATTTTGTACATGTTGCCAAAATTAACTGATGCAGTAAAAAAACATAGAGAAAATAGTACTCAAAAAATATATAACTTATATGATATATAATTAAGGTTGAATCATGATTAAGATGATATAACAGAATAAGTAGAATTTCTAAGAGTGTATGTTACAAATATTAATTTATAGAGATGACAAATTTATTGCATTTTCAAGGTTAAGAATTGTTGTTTAATAGGTAAAATATATGTTCCTGTTCATATATTCTTTCATATATTGTACAATAAGTCAATATTTTCAAATAATTTTATTCGCTTATTAGAATAATTGTATATTTTTCAATTTGAGCTCTAATTATACCATATATTTTTCTTGTTTTAAAACTACAATGCACAATATTTTTAATTATAATTGTAATATTTTATATGGAAAATAATGTCAAATCATTAATTCCTTGGAAATGATTGGAAGTAATAAGCAATAAGTAACAATGTGACATTATTACAAAGTTCATATATACCTGTGTATAATGTTATAATATTTAAAAATATAAGATGTTACATATTTTTTATTTGCATCAATATTTTCTTTAATGTTTATTATCATACAATGTTTTATACCAAATAGGTTCTTAAGATATAATATTATATCTGGCAGTGAAATGCTCTTATAATTTTTTAACCATGTTTAAAATTGCTCTTTTGTACATGATTTATAAACAAAAAACCATTATTGTTTAATTTGTTTAATTCGTTTTCGACATACTTGTACATTATCAGATGTATCTAAATGTGTAAAGTTAAAGCTCCAAAATTAAAGTTTGTGATATACATATAAACGATATGTACATAAATATGAATTATTGATTTATTATTTTTTGTTAAGGAATTTATAATACGACTCGTTCGTAGATAGGAAATTTGAATATGCGAGTAATAAACGAATCAGGAGAATTAACATAACGGATATAATTCTACAACAAATTAAAAAAGGGAAAACAATATCAGATGACACTGTCTATTCATTAATTTAATTAATATGTTGATCATTTCTGACACATTTCATTACAATGTACCATTTAATGCAATGCCATTCGTAAGACCAAAACAATTAAAATGTATAATTTTTATACTTCAAGTTCTTTTTCAATAATCCTACGATATTCATCAAATCCTCCTTCAATGCATTTTACAGTACCTTCTCCACAGACCCATAATTCTGTACAGACCATGCGGATTAACCGTTCGTCGTGCGAAACTAGTATCACACCCGCCTGTAAAATAAAAATATTTCAATGTTATATAGAATTAAATACGTATAGGGCTATTAATTTACTAATTGTATTTATTTAAAGTTTTTAATAAAATACGTTACAGAGGTGTAGTCAGTGTTGCACGTATGAAAAAGGAATTTTATAAGAACCTTACCTGGCAGTTATTCAGTGCTTTCCCCAGCGCTTCGATCGACTCTATGTCAAGATGATTGGTAGGTTCATCCAGCACTAAAAAATTTGGCATAGCGGCACACATCAAAGCAAAAGCAACTCTTGACTTCTGACCTCCGGACAATGAATTTATAGTTTGTAATGCTAAATCTCCACTGATACCGAAACTTCCAAGCATTCGTCTATATTCTTCGATCGGTTTACCTACGATATTAAATCATACGTTACCGTATACGTACAATAAATAAAAGAAGAATTAATAATAGATCGTTTCACGATTATACCTGGAAAATGATTTTGTAATAACTCAACGGGACACACGCGCATATCTAATTGATCTACGTGATGCTGACTAAAATATCCAAATTTCAAATTTCGATGAACATGTACCGTGCCTCGAGTTGGACTTAACGTACTTATGATTATTTTTAAGAGAGTAGTTTTGCCAGCACCATTCTCACCAACGATACATATTCTTGATTGTAAACTTGCAGTAAGATTTACACCAGAAAATACATATGAATCGTCGCTCTCTTCGTTATATCGAAACGATACTTCGTTCAACTGAAGTATGGGAGGATTCAATGGTTCGACGTCTGGAAAACGTAGTACCACTTCTCCTTCTTTTTCCATTGGTTTGAGATCCGGTCTAGTGAATTCAAAATATCGTATTATAAAACCGTAAATTACAATGCATATACATACACATATAAAATTATTAAATTATAAATAAATTAAACTTACAGTTTTTCCAGCATCTTTATTTTACTCTGCACACTAGAGGCACGATTGGCATTGTATCGAAATCGATCGATGAACTCCTGTACATGAGCGCGTTTAGCCTGTTGTGCTTCGTACTCCCTTTGCTGATTCCTTTCGCGTTCGCCTTTGGTTTTTGCAAATTGTTCGTAATTACCACGATACGCCTCTATCTTTTGTCCACGTAAATATAGTATATCGGTAGGAACCTAAAAACAGCATCGATTAAAAGAAAGAGGAATTTTATCTTATTCGCTTACGGGACAGTCGTAACTCCTGAATACGACGCGCGATATTCTCGAAACGTACCGTATCTAAAAAATTTCGATCGTGCGATACGACCAGTAACGTAGTGGGCCATGACTGTAAATATTTTTCCAACCAAAGTATCGCTTTAATGTCAAGCATATTCGTTGGTTCGTCGAGCAGTAAGAGATCTGGTCTAGAGAAAAGGGCCCTTGCAAGTGCGAGTCGCATTCGCCAACCGCCTGAAAATGCTTTGGTAGGCCAAGATTGCCGTTCGACAGAAAATCCAAGGCCCGATAAAATAGCACTCGCTTTGGCGGGTGCTTTGTCAACTTCGGCTAACTGCATAGCTTCGTAGACTTTAGTCAATTCCTCTCCTAATGAGTCACTCGTCCTACCCGCATCCTTCTCTATCAGAGTTTGTAGTTCCGCTTCTTTACTAAGTAACGTACTTCGCTCTTGATCGCATTCGAGTACCGATTCTAATGCCGACGTGTCATTACCGGCAACCTCTTGTTCAACGTGTAAAACTTGTACGTGCGACGGTATTCTTAATTGCTTGCTAAACGACAAAAAAAACTATTAGAATTAAAATAGAAACGTTTACCCTGTTATCGCTCGATAGAGTAATTTATCGATACCTAGATATCATGCGAAGTAAAGTGGTTTTGCCTAGTCCATTTCTTCCAATTAAGCCATAGCGTCTACCAAATGCAAGAGTCAAATCAGCACCTTGTAATAATACCCTATCTCCGTACGCCACATCAAAATTCTCTATTCTTATATCTTGTGTTTTATTTACTCCACCTTTACTTTCCATTTTATTATCTTTCTTACTTGTCATTTGACTCGCACTCGCAGATTCGAGACTTTGATTCATTGAGTTAATACGTCCTGCCATACCTAATTCGTTAAAAACTCTTCTTTCCTGCTTTTGTTGCAATTTAGCCTCTGCTTTTTCCAATTTCTTAGCATCTACCTTCTATAAGAAATATAAAAACGTAATATCTTCTTACAAATTTTATATTCTCTACTTCGGTTTAGTATCTCTTATAGCTATCGATTACCATCGCATCGTCCCTCGTCGTAACCCATATACTTTTAATTTGTTCCACTTGTGCTTCCAAATTAGCAGCCATCGCGCCTAGGTGAACCGGAGCATTCAATACCTTGTTCACTCCATTTTTTCTCCTTTCGACCCTTCCGTCGTTAGGGTCATCTTTTAACATTTCTAGTAGCTTTACACATATTTCTCTGTATATAACAAAACAAAAATTGTGTTCAATATTTAATTAAAACGCGTCATGTAAGATACAGAAAAGAAATTTTAATTCGTTAATTAATTTACTCTTGCGTATTATCTCTGACATTACCGAGAGAAACACAAATATACGTAATTACGACACGACGCATCGACAATAAGATAATAATTATTCTACATTTATCATCGTAGTTAACAGTGTATAACGATCTGATAAATTTTCCTCGATATGTATCCTAATAAAAATGTCATGAGTTTAAGCGTGTTTTACAGACCTAACCTCGATTTCTGATTTATCCGCAACCTGATGTAATACTTCTCCTATAGCTTCGTAAACCTCATCTCCATCTTCGAAGTCGTCCTTAGAACTATTTAGAATTCCTTATCGAAAAGAATGACGTGAGCATTATTCATAAAATTTTAGAAATTTATCAGCATGCCGATTTTGTTAAAATCAATCTGTTGAACGTACCTTCTACGTATTGATATAAATCATCGTTTATCGCTGGAAATTGACTACGAATATATTCTCCACACGCTGCCATGCCAATTATAATTTTTGATATAAGTGTAGATATAAATTTGTTTCTAATAAATTACAAAAATCTTTTACTTGAAAGGGCGGACGTCAAAAGATTTCCAATCCCTACGAACACATGTTTACGCCATTTTGAAATATCGTATTAAGGTCAATTAAGATCGAAATATTTTTCGAACGTTGTGTTTCCGAACGTATTTTACTTTTACTGAAAAGATACAATAAAATCAATGAAAAAGGCTTTATTTCTAAGCAAGACAGGCGTGAGTTAACATTTTCTATTTTTTCGAGCTACGTATTTCTATCTTTCGGAAGCCTCGGCTCTGAAGTGACTCAGTTGCCATCTTTAAACTGTCAAAAGTGATACTCTCCTCGGTTATATTGTAAATCTCCTTAATATTGACACTAGTGGTAAAATAATGTTTACGGCAATACAGTTGATATTAATCGCGTAAATATACATATATACGAAGTATGACTGCTGATCGAAGGGATGCATATATTCAAATAAAAATGTGATTTAATAAACAGTGTTGATATTGCGAATTAGGTTAATGAAATTATCGTATGTACATTGAATTTTTTGTGTTACCGATCGATGTAGTTGTCAATACTGTCCTATGAAAAACATTACAGCGTTGTAGCGATTTCAAATAAATATAAACGAATAGCGATAGAATTCTGCGAAAATACAAAAAAATGGCGACTGACGTCGAGGAATCAGACACTGATGATTACGAGAGGCCTGCTCCGCCAAAAAGACAACGTACACGATGTATTAAGGTTGACGAAAATTTATGGGATACGGTAATTATTAACGAAAGATTTCAAATCAAATTTTCATACTGCCGCGGTAAAAATGTGCGAGATAAAATCTACGATTGCTTAAATTTTCGTAAAATTAGCGAACGAATAAAAATTTTCACAACAAAGGATCGTTATAAATACGTAAGCGAGAAAAAAAAATTGCATTAACTTCGTAAAGCGTAGGATTAACAGGATCGTTATCTTTAGGACAAGCAGTCGAGCGAGAGCGAAGATACGACGATACAGGACGCGGAAGCTGCGGAGTACGACGATATAGAAAGACACGCACGGAGAAAATTGAAACGATGGCAAGCTTGTCAAATGGCCAAAGGAGTCGTAGATAATACAATTAACAGACTTTTGGAGGCTTTCATGATGGCACCGCCTACGTCTTATCCTTCGGAGGACTCGAGATTTCGCTTGCGCAGGGTAAACGATATGGAGGATACCGCGGTCATGATGGCAATTTGTCGTCACGGTCTCGTTCAGTCGGAGGAGTTCGCTTCTCAATATTGGACCAATAACGGTTACTCGAACGTACCGTGCTCCTATCCATTTAATTACGGAGAAAACACCGAAGATTTTACCAATTCCATGGCGGCGACCTCCATGAATTCCTTAAGGTTAAATAATTCCGAGGAGGTCTCCAAGTACGAAGGAGTAAATTTGGATAAGACAGACGACAGCAATCAACAAGAAGATTTCTTGGAACGAGCTGTCGCGGAAGCTATTAAAAAAAAGGGATTAAGCGCTCTGAGCGTAGATTACGGTTGAAATTTTTCCTTAAATTGTTGTCATTCAAGCGTACGAATACAATTGTGAATTATTTAATTATTATCTTCTATGAATCTGTTTCGTAAGAAACAACGAATATTATATACTTTGTTAAAATTCACAGAGAAATATTTTAATGTATATTTATGTTTATCATTTATTAGTATATT
>JAITYT010000090.1:1111057-1126340 GCA_025433975.1 Liostenogaster flavolineata | reverse complement strand
AGAAAGGGGGGGGGGGAGCGAGCAGAGAGAACGAACGGAAGGAAGGAAGGAAGGAAGAAAGAAAGAAAGAAAGAAGCGTATCGAAGTAAAAAAGAGAGAAGAAGAGTCGATCGACGGAAGAGGAGGGGGACGAGAGCCGACCAATCGCGTTGGAGAGGCACGGGACGCGTGTGGTGCTCGGAGCGCATACGTACGCGACTCGACGAGCACGGAGTCACCTACACAAGGCTAGGATCGACGCGCGTAGAGACACGAGGACTGGCGCGCACACCAAGAGGGAAGGACACTCGCGACACACGCGGACCGCGCACACGACCAAACCGAGAGGCAGGGACGTACGAGCGCGCGAGAGACGCAGAGGAGACGGCACGCCGGAACGAGCCAACCTGCTAAACGTTTATGTGTCCAACGTATTCGCGGCGGTGTCTTTTCTGAGCTCTCGATAGGATCGTCGTCGTCGTCGTCGTCGTCGTCGTTGTAATCGTCGTCGCCGTCGCCGTCACCGCCGTCGTCTTCTTCGAGTAGGGGGACAACCGCGTGTACGAGGAGAATGGCGTCGGACGAGGAAGTGGACGAGAACTATGCTGGTGAGTTGAACTCGCGAACACGTGAAAATTGCCGGAAAAAGTCCTCGAGGCCGCAGGACGCGCGCTTTTCGCACGCTATGGCTGCCATGTCGATCTCCTATCTTTCTCTCTCTCTCTCCCCTCCCCTCGCCTGCCCTCCTTCTCACCGCTTGGTCGTAGTCCGTTAATAGGTGACTTTTTTCGCGATTCTTCCTCTCTTACTTCGCCTTTGACGCGATGCGATATTGCGTCGATTTAAGCCCGATTCTACACCTCCTCCCCCTCCTCGTCCCTCCGCGGGAAAATTTCTCAGAAATACGAAGAAACGCGCACACCGCGTCGAGCGTCGAATTTCGCGCGGTTAACCTCTCGTAATTGTCAAATTGTCGATAGGCTTCTCTCTCGATACTGGCATTAACTTTTCTTCTTCTCTCTTTTCTCCTTCTCCTTCTTCTCCTCCTCCGCCTTCTCTTTCCTCTTTTTTCGCTTCCCTATCGTTTATTCTTCTATCCTTTTTCGAGTCTGTGACAGATCTCGAATTTTCATCGTCGACGTTGCGTTATATCGACGTTAGATCGTGCTCGATGGGAAGCCAGTCGCGTTCGTCACATGGGGCAGATTCCTAAGCGACACAAAGGAGTTATTCTGTCAATCGAACGATCCTCGCGTGCTTCGATCCTTTCGCTCACTTTCATCCATCGCGATTGGTTCGCGGTCTTCGATTGGCGTCCGTGTTTCATTCGATTTTGTTGTCTTTTTTTTTTAATTTGTCGTCCTCTCTCTCTCTCTCTCTCGTTTTACGTAGCTACGCATTCGCGAAAAATTCAGATCTGTCCGATTCGAAAGATTTCAATTTTCCAAGAAGTATCAGCGAGCTATCGGCCGAAACGCTCCGTCGCGTACGAACCCCTCAAAATCTACGTCGACTCGCGTCGAATCGTTCCTCGAGCTCTTTGTCCTCGCGCTAGGATAGTCGCGAATTTTTCGAAGAAACTCGTCGATCGTCGATTCAAAGTCGTTTCGCTTTTCCGAAGGGACGCGCGAACGCGAGTTCGTCGTCGTCGTCGTCGCAATGGCTGATCTCGTCCACTAGGATGCGGTCGAACGAATTTTTCCATTTCGCACGAAAGCGAATTTATTATTTTCTCGGGATCGTTCCTATCGCATTTCGACCATCTGTTATGGTAGACGCTCGACCGCGTCCGACCGTGTATTCCTACGTTACTGACACACACTAGCGCGTTACTACACCACTGTACCGTAGTGGCAGTGTAGCAGTAGCAGGCACCACCACCAGCTACGGTAGTAGTGGTGTATTTACCTAGGTACACGCGCGCGCGTTTACACGCACGCATCTAATTGCCGGTTGCGTAGAAAATACGATTTTCTAAGATTTTTTGACGCGCTTAATCGCGACATTTGCGTCGAGACGCTCTTTTTACGCGGCTTTCGTCGACGTTTCGCCTTTCGTCGAGTCTCGTATTTTTATAATGAGATTATGAATGAAAAAGTAGTGTTGTGTGTGCGTTATGCCCTTTCGAAGAAAATGGCGGACGCACACTCGCACAAAGCATTCGCGGAACGTGAAAATTCCGAAATAGCTCTCGCGATCGGTTCGATTAATTTTTCGTGCCGCGTAGTTAATTAATAGTAGACGCGACGCTTTCCGTTAACGTTACGTCGATTCTTATCGTCGTGTTATCTCGATTAATTTCGCAGGTAGCACATTGTTAATTTTTAAGTTATAAACTCCATCTTCATTACTTTGGTAACCATTACTCATCTATACCGCATACATTAGAGACATGGACGGTTAGTAAACATCGGTGGTTATAAAATATAACGTATGATGATATAAATGCATAAGTCAATTTTTCCGAAGATTCCATGCAATTTTGTTTAAACGAATGCTTCGTGTGTTAATTGGACGATTGATTCCATTGCGTTTTTAACAAGAGGGAACATTATAACCTGATACATTTTTTAACAATGGTCGCAATGTCGTTGCTGTAATTTATGATTTTACTTTCAAAACTGTACGCGAAAGCATTTGTTCAATTATTTTCGTTGTTATATATTTTATTATTATTATCCTCTTCGATTATTCTAAAGCAAATCTTTTTCTTATAACTCGTAGAAAAACGATAGGCGTATACCGCGGTTTTTATGCGACGAACTTTTCGTGCGGTCCTTGTAAGGTAGCACGTATCGAGTCGTTAATTTGTGCGACTTCTCTGTTTGCCGTTTAGGAGAAGATGAGCTGGAAGAAACCAGCGGGCAAGTCACAAATGTTAATCAACAAGTGGACGGTTCGTCCGATGCCGAGGAATCTCAAAGATTGGTAAATTATTCGATTTTATATAGTCGTGCGCAAAAATCGACTATCTGTACGATATTGTTTTATATTTACGTATTATGAAATGATCGCTGTATCACATAGGAAGAAGATGACGATTACGAGCCTGAAGAAAGGAAGAAAAAGAAGGGGAAAAAACGGAAAGCACGTAGCGAAGATAAGAAAGGAAAGAAAAAGAAGAAGAAGAA
Source organism: Liostenogaster flavolineata (assembly GCA_025433975.1). Classification (NCBI taxonomy): domain Eukaryota; kingdom Metazoa; phylum Arthropoda; class Insecta; order Hymenoptera; family Vespidae; genus Liostenogaster; species Liostenogaster flavolineata. Next base: position 1,123,230 of record JAITYT010000090.1, on the reverse strand, counting down.
AAAGTCCGATTCGGGAGATGTAATTACTTTGTTTTATATTAGTATTATTATTTTTATTATTGCTATTATTATTATTGTTATTTGTTTATATCGACATCGAATTTTGGGGTTATTGGCTTCGAGTGTATATATTGATGTCGTTAGTTGGCATTTACCAAAGTCATATCGGTGTATTCGAACGATATAGATCTATTGTCATAAATTTATCGTACGTTGTCCGTTAGGACTCTTATCTCGTTCTTTTATAAATTTTAGGAAAGTGACTTTGGTGGAGGAGAAGCTGGTGATGTAGCTGGGGATGATAGCGATTACGCGGGTAATAGGAAAAGTAGAAAATCTTCGTCGAGAAAATCCTCTAGTCATAATTTGTCGTCTACTCAAAGTCAAGAACCCACGACAGGCATGCCGACGATCGAGGAAGTGTGTAACACGTTTGGCCTGACCGATGTACAAATCGAATATTCTGATGCCGATTTTCAAAATCTAACTACGTACAAACTGTTCCAACAACACGTTAGACCACTTTTAGCCAAGGAGAATCCTAAAGTAATTTTCTAGTTGTTTTATAATCACTGGCCAAAGAATAAAGAAAAAGTTATACCTATTCTCTGTTTACTTTTCTGTTTAGGTACCAATGTCAAAACTGATGATGTTAGTAGCTGCAAAGTGGCGAGACTTTTCTGAATTGAATCCTCACACGCAACCCGATGCAGATGTCTCGTCCGCGAATGTGGACGACGATGGTAGAAACGCGAGGGCGAATCGTAGCGGTCCTGTACAAGAGGCGGAGGACGAAGAGGACGATGACGAAGACAGCGACAGAAAGAGGAAGTCCAGAGGATCTAGGGCGAAGAAAGGAAAAAAGGCTTCCAAAGTTCCAACGCTTAAGATCAAACTTGGAAAACGAAAACGAGGAAGCTCGGTATGTAGATTTAAAAAACGTTTGTGTATTATACCCAGAGACAGATAAAGACGAGTAAATACGTATGAGTTGCCGACTATGTTAAAGAAGAATACTTATTTCTTTTTAAAATACTCAGGATGAAGAGGCAGAAGGTAGCGGGGCAGGTACCGATCGCGACTCTGACATGGAATTCGAACAAATGCTGGCCGACGCCGAAGAAGCACCTAATGTCGATGGAAATAATAAAATAGGTACCGAGGAAGGTGGGGTGGAACCACCGGCAGAGCCTCCTATTCGTAGAAAGGCAAAAACTAAAATAGGGAACAAAACCAAAAAGAAAAAGAAAACGAAAACCACCTCGAAGTTTCCGGATGGAGAGGAAGGTCTTCAGGTAAAATTTCAATTTACATCGTCGAAGTAATAAACGATCGGTAGGTTTCACAAGTGTCTTTTTTCTTCTTTTTCTTTCTTAATTAGACCGATCATCAAGACTACTGCGAAGTATGCCAACAAGGCGGGGAGATTATATTATGCGATACGTGCCCGAGAGCGTATCACTTGGTGTGCTTAGAGCCTGAATTAGAAGAGACTCCCGAAGGAAAATGGAGCTGTCCTCATTGCGAAGGAGAAGGTATTGCAGGTATTCCCTTGTATCCCCGTCCCTCGTTTCCTTCCCGATTCTCTGATACGAGTAATCCTTTGTCGCGAAGCCACAAAGTAACGACTTTTATTTTCAGGCGCAGCGGAAGACGACGACGAACACATGGAGTTCTGTAGAGTATGCAAGGATGGAGGTGAATTGTTATGCTGTGACAGTTGCACAAGTGCTTATCATACGCATTGTTTAAACCCACCCTTATCAGAAATTCCCGATGGCGATTGGAAATGTCCCAGATGCTCTTGTCCACCCTTATGTGGAAAAGGTAATGTTTTCTTCGATAATCTTATATCTCTTAAAAGATAAAATCTTTAATATCGTTTGTTACCTCAGTTGCGAAAATATTGACATGGAGGTGGAAGGAATGCCCTGAAACACCGTCGGAGGAGCCTTCGACGAGTAAAGCTGCGCCGAAGCAACGCAAGATGCGAGAATTTTTTGTAAAATGGGCAGATATGTCTTATTGGCACTGCGATTGGATCACGGAATTGCAACTCGATGTTTTCCATCCGCTCATGTTCAGGTAAATTTATGAAATTTATGTATTACTTAATATTTACCGATGTCACGCATAAATTCATCGATGCGCGTGTACGAAAACGATACGATTGGTATCCAGTTGTTTATCTTTATCGTAGAAATTATTCGCGTAAATACGATATGGACGAGCCGCCAAAATTAGAGGAGCCATTGGATGAGAGCGATTCGCGTTTGAAACGACTCAAAGAGCAAGATAGCGCTACGAATAGAGACGAATATAATTTGGAAGAACGATTTTACCGTTATGGCGTTCGTCCAGAATGGCTTGTTGTTCATAGAGTAATTAATAATAGACTTCAGCGAGATGGTAGAGCAATATATCTTGTTAAATGGAGAGAGCTTGGTTATGATCAAGCTACATGGGAAGACGAACACGAAGATATTCCAGGCTTAAAGCAAGCTATAGAGTATTACCTAGATTTACGAGCAGCCAACTGCTGCGATGGCAGTTCCTCCCGTAAAGGCAAAAAAGGTGAATAGACTGTCTCTCTGACCTCTTATATCGTTTTCCCTTCCTATACGAAATTTGTCGTAAACGTCGATATTCTTTCTAATGTCAAGGTAAGGGGAAAAAATCAAAAACTCGTGAAATTATCGACGACGAAGAACGGACTCCTAAGCGCTATACACCGCCACCGGACAAACCAACGACGGATCTTAAGAAAAAATACGAACGACAGCCGGAGTATCTGGATCAAACTGGAATGCAATTGCATCCATATCAGTTAGAGGTGAGTATTCGTTTCTTAATCTATTTTTAGAAGAATAGTTTTAATTACCACAACGATTAACTTCTTATGTATCTCCGCTTAGGGGTTGAATTGGCTAAGGTATTCGTGGGGCCAAGGTATAGATACTATTTTAGCGGATGAAATGGGATTGGGAAAAACGATACAAACCATAACGTTTTTGTATTCTCTTTACAAGGAAGGTCACTGTAAAGGGCCATTTCTTGTTTCCGTTCCTTTATCGACTATTATCAATTGGGAACGCGAATTCGAAACCTGGGCGCCTGATTTCTATTGCGTGACATACGTCGGTCAGTAGAATTTGATATCGTATTGTATACGTAGCATATTTATCACGTTTATATCGCAATAATAATCAAATATCTTTCTCGATATAGGTGATAAGGACAGTCGTAATGTAATTCGAGAGAATGAATTGTCGTTCGAAGAAGGAGCCGTCCGCGGTGGTCGAGCATCTAAAATTCGATCATCGCAAATTAAATTTAATGTACTGTTGACAAGCTACGAACTTATCTCGATAGATTCGGCTTGCTTGGGTTCGATAGATTGGGCGGTATTAGTCGTCGACGAGGCTCATAGATTGAAGTCAAATCAATCGAAGTTTTTCAGATTACTGGCGTCTTATAACATAGCGTATAAATTATTGTTAACCGGTACTCCTCTGCAAAACAATTTGGAAGAGCTGTTTCATTTGTTAAATTTCTTATGTCGTGATAAATTCAACGATCTCGCGGCATTTCAAAACGAATTTGCTGATATTTCGAAAGAAGAACAAGTTAAGAAGTTACACGAGATGCTTGGACCGCATATGTTGAGAAGATTAAAAGCAGATGTCCTGAAGGTACGTCAACGTTTCATATAGTGATACATGCATCTATCCTGGTGTATTTTACCTTTTACCTCTTATTATTTATGTTTCGTATTAACATAATATCGTAAAATACAACATTGTTTATAGAACATGCCAAGTAAATCGGAATTCATCGTGCGCGTGGAATTATCGCCGATGCAGAAGAAATATTATAAATATATTTTAACAAGAAACTTCGAAGCTCTTAATCCCAAAGGCGGAGGTCAACAAGTCTCGCTACTGAATATAATGATGGATCTTAAAAAGTGTTGTAATCATCCTTATCTATTTCCCGCCGCGTCACAAGAAGCACCTACCGGGCCTAATGGAAATTATGAAACATCGGCATTGATCAAAGCGGCTGGAAAATTAGTGTTATTAAGTAAAATGTTGAAGAAGCTAAGAGACGACGGTCATAGGGTGTTGATCTTCTCTCAGATGACCAAAATGTTGGATATACTTGAAGATTATTTAGAAGGCGAAGGATACAAGTACGAAAGAATAGATGGTAACATAACGGGTGCACAGCGACAAGAAGCGATAGACAGATTTAACGCTCCTGGTACGTGTGCCGTCATAAAAGTAATTATTTACTTGCTCAACGACTTGCTCGACATCGATTATCGATAAATTTGTCATTCAGGTGCACAGCAGTTTGTCTTTCTACTTTCGACACGCGCGGGAGGATTGGGTATAAATTTGGCAACAGCCGATACCGTCATCATTTACGACTCCGATTGGAATCCGCATAACGATATTCAAGCTTTTAGCAGAGCCCACAGAATCGGTCAAGCCAATAAAGTTATGATCTATAGGTTTGTGACGCGTAATTCCGTCGAAGAAAGAGTAACTCAAGTTGCTAAACGTAAAATGATGCTTACGCATTTAGTTGTACGGCCAGGAATGGGAGGCAAGGGTGCAAATTTCAGCAAACAAGAGCTTGATGATATTTTACGATTTGGTAGGTTCGACCGTTCTATTTACGTTATTTTTATTCTTTTTTTTTGTTCTTATTCAATATTGTAAATACGTTCGATGATCTTAAATTAAACGATAACGCTCGAATATCAGGTACGGAAGAGTTGTTCAAAGAGGAGGAAGGTAAAGAAGACGAAGCTATACATTACGATGACAAAGCTGTTGCCGAATTATTGGATCGAAGTAAAGAGGGAATCGAACAAAAAGAAAATTGGGCCAATGAGTACTTAAGCTCATTTAAAGTTGCGTCTTACGTAACAAAAGAAGGCGAAACCGAAGAAGAAGCAGACACAGAAATTATCAAGCAAGAAGCTGAAAATACCGATCCAGCGTATTGGATCAAACTGTTAAGACACCATTATGAACAGCAACAAGAAGATATCGCAAGAACGCTTGGAAAAGGTTTTTCTTTTTTATATACGAAACATTTTATAGATACATATATATCTCGAATTTAAAAATATTATGGAATATGTAAACTATTATAGGCAAGCGAGTAAGGAAACAAGTTAATTATAACGACGGAGGTGTCACGGGAGATCAAGGTGCGAGAGACGATCAGCCGTGGCAAGAAAACTTATCAGATTATAATAGCGACTTCAGTGCTCCTAGCGACGATGACAAGGAGGATGATGATTTTGATGAAAAAGGTGACGGCGATTTGTTATCTAGAAGAAGTAGACGAAGATTGGAAAGAAGAGACGAAAAGGATAGACCTCTACCTCCTCTGCTCGCTAGAGTAAACGGAAATATCGAGGTGAGTTAGTTCAAATTTATTGTGAAACTAATATTTTCTTATAAGTTAATGGTAAGTATAATGGAGAATATATGTATCGCAATGTATATTCTATAATTTATATAAATTTATGTATGTATATAATGACTTACAGGTACTGGGTTTTAATGCAAGACAACGAAAAGCATTCTTAAACGCTATTATGCGTTACGGTATGCCACCGCAGGATGCTTTCAATTCGCAATGGTTAGTAAGTTTGGTTAATATCTAAAATTTGTTGTCGTAAAACGAAAGTGTCAGAAAAACATGGAAACAAATGTGTGCGCGTTAGGTGGCATTATTAAAATTTACTTATATGTAAGACCGTATGTGTTTGCAAATATAGGCTAGTACGAGATTTAAGAGGCAAGTCAGAAAAAAATTTTAAAGCGTACGTCTCGCTCTTTATGCGACATCTTTGCGAGCCTGGTGCCGATAACGCGGAAACCTTCGCCGACGGTGTACCAAGAGAAGGTCTTAGTCGCCAACATGTTTTAACGAGGATCGGTGTCATGTCTTTGATTAGAAAGAAGGTACGAATTCTTTCATTTCCTACGTATAATACAGATTTAATTCTAGAAATTGTTCATCTTGTACGAAGCTCTTCATCTTCGTAAGATAATTGCGTACCTTTATTAGCAAGATAAATTACTTTTTAGGTTCAGGAGTTTGAGCACATAAATGGATATTATTCGATGCCAGAAATGATACGAAAACCAGTCGAACCTGTAAAAACGGAAGGAGTTGGAGACGCAGCAACAGGTACTAGTAGTACGAGTGCCACTCCAGCCACTTCGAATGCTCCCAGCCCTAGTCCTGCAGCTACACCGACACCCACTTCTGCTCCGTTGCTAAATGAAAGTAATAAATTAATCAGTGATGTGTCCGAAGTCAAAGAATCTAAAGACGAATCAAAGGAGAAAGAGGTCTGAAAAAAGCTCGTATAGAATATATATGTATACGGACATGCAATACTATTTTGTTGCTTACATAAATGTGTAGAAATGTTTCTATATTTTGATTTTTAGAGTATGGATTTAAAAGACATAAAAGAAGAGGCTAAAGATTCTAAAGAGGAAGACGAGCTAAGCAGCGAGAAGGAGAAAGATAAGGAGAAGGATGTCAGAAGAGAAGAAAAAGATACAGAAACTGAACTCTTCGATAAAGAGAAAGATAAAATCGATGCAAAGGATGAAAAATCCGCGTCGAAACACGATGAGAATGTCGAATCTTGTGAAAATAAACCAAAATCTGAATCTGAGGAAGATGTTGTCATTGTTAAAGATGACGAAGAAGAAATCGAGAAACGAGAGGTACTTATTCGATATTGTAGCGATTATCGAATATGTGATTTTTAGATTAATAATAATTTCGTTCTTATCGTTTGTAGGATAAAGACGTAAAGGAAAAAGATGTGAAGGACTGCGATTCGGATGTGTTAAAACCAAAACGTAAATTTATGTTTAACATTGCGGATGGCGGTTTCACAGAATTGCATACGTTATGGCTAAATGAAGAGAAGGCTGCGGTACCTGGTCGCGAATATGAAATCTGGCATCGAAGACACGATTATTGGTTATTGGCCGGTATCGTTACGCATGGCTACGGACGTTGGCAAGACATTCAGAACGACATACGGTAATTTAAGAAACAGATAATACCAGAAACTGTCCGTAAATAAATACCAATACCATTTTCAATATACTCAAAATTATGTAAGTTCTTTAAAAGTTTCATTGTTTACTCCTCTATTTGTTATTACAGATTTGCCATAATTAATGAACCTTTTAAGATGGATGTTGGAAAGGGTAACTTTTTAGAAATAAAAAATAAATTCTTGGCAAGACGTTTCAAACTTCTAGAACAAGCGTTAGTCATAGAAGAACAATTGAGAAGAGCTGCGTACCTGAACTTAACGCAGGATCCTAATCATCCTGCAATGAGTCTTAATGCACGATTCGCTGAAGTCGAATGTCTCGCCGAGTCGCATCAGCACTTAAGCAAAGAGAGTCTAGCTGGTAACAAGCCTGCGAATGCGGTGTTGCATAAGGTCTGTTATTGTTATTATTGTTGGTGTCGTTATAATTACGATCTTACGATATATCGATCGTAATATAAAATGTTCTTTCAACTTTGAAATTGTAGGTACTAAATCAACTGGAAGAGTTGTTGTCCGATATGAAGTCCGATGTAAGCCGTTTGCCAGCTACGTTAGCTCGGATCCCTCCAGTTGCTCAAAGACTTCAAATGTCCGAAAGGTCAATACTGAGTAGATTAGCTGCAACAGCTCCAGGTGGTAGTAGCTCTCAGTCCGGTCAAGCTGCTCTGTTAGCACAACAATTTCCTGCAGGCTTCTCAGGCGGCCAATTACCAGCTACGTTTGCTGGAGCCGCTAATTTTGGAAACTTTAGACCACAATACTCTGTACCAGGCCAACCACCTCAAGGTTTTACAGGTCGGTAGCAGTCGTACGTTAAACTTAAACATATCTCGTTCACTTCTTATGCAATAGATAAAAGTTAATCGCACAGTAAAAGATTCGAGTGTATTAAGCGAGTTCTATAGATTCACTTCCAATCATTTTTACGTATCGTTGTAATCCAATGAAGATACAAAGAGTATTAAGTACAAATATGTTTTGTTACAGCCTAAATATTTATAGCAGACAGACAAGGTGAAGATGAACTCAAAATGGCGCAAATTACGTTATCTTACAAAAACATCCTATGCGTTGTAATATTATTTTTCGTAAATTACGATGTTTAGTTAAATTTCATTCGAAAACGTCGTAAGCTTTAAAAAGTCAAACGTAATACTATATATTGCATTGCATTAGTTATGTATTTATTACGTGTACATTCGGCATCTAGCATCGAGAGTTCATGTTTTATATTGATACACATGCGGTTGATACACGAGGAGACATAGATTATTTTCTTAAGCTTAAATTGAGAATATGATTTATACCTTTTGTGAAACCAGTGTACGACTTGTAATATCAAGTACATTTTACTTAAATTTATTTAAGAACAAATAGTTTTACATCGAATTTATAATTAACTATAAGATTGTGCTGATTCAACATAAAAAAGTAATTCAAATAATTTATTCAGAAATTTTGTGACAATAGTATCCTCGGATACAGAGAATTCTTAGTTTGACTGTCCAGGGTAATAAACAGTTGATGTTTCAATTTTAATTTCATACAAAAAAAGAATTAATGTGTATCGTTAAGAGATAGAGAAGAAATGAAGCAAAGGCAATCATTTTGGTTAAGACTGACATTTAATACTGTATCCGAGAGAATTTCATGCACGATGTACTATTGTAATGCATGGGTTAAGTTATTAACTGTGATGATATTTTTTTTCATGCGTTCATCACACATTTGACTCTGATGACTTGTAACGATGATTTTGGAAGTCCTCAGAGTCAGAAATATGTAGGTAGAAAGTAAAAACTTGTATAATATGTGAAACAGCTTTTCTTTTATTGATATTGGTGTTACCCACTATGAATGTCATCGACTTGTAACAATGCATCATTTTCTGCAATGTTTTTAACAATAGAACAACTAAAATTACAATGTGTCATTTGCCTTCAGTAATATATTATAATAGTAGAACGAGAAATAAGATCTTCTTTCAAGATTACATTACATTTAATATGCCTTCAAAAGTTTTGTTTCCCTTCTTAACTATGAATTTAGATAGAACTGTGACGATATTTGTACATATTATCGCTGCACTTACAAAAACATCAAGGTATATAAAATATTATAGGTGTATATTAAAGAATATTCTATGCCCCGTGCATTACATTAGTAAAGAGAACACTAATGTAATTACATCAGGCATCGATGTCATTATGTAAGCATATTAACTGTTCAATCTTTTCTACCCCAAATTCATAACTAATGTATTTTACTTTCTGACAAATAGGTCTGCCAAATTGTTATATTGGCAGCGTTAAATCTGTAAGAGTAGATTAGAATTTAGCTAAGAAATTTCAAAAATTGATTGAAAATAAGTGAAAAAATAAATACAAAAGTATTACCTTATAAATTTGTTTGTTCAATGTATCAGTCCCGGAATAAATAATAAATTACAATATTTTTTGTAATGATTTCACTAAAAAAATATGATTCAATTTTTCTAAATATCTACGGAAGGACAAATCATACATTTTTTTAAACTTTTTCTGTATAATAGGAAAAGATACGAGGATTAATATTTTATCTGACAATTTTAATAGCGAAAATGATTACAGGATAAAATAATGAGAAAATAGAATTACGTCAAGTAAAATAAACCTAGTAGAATATTCAAACGAATACGTTTATAAAATAATATTTGTTACGTATTTTAACCCGAGTTCTCTTTATTCTTTTTTTATTGCATTAATTCTCTTATATTATCTTCGTGCGAGAGATTCCCCTGTAGAAACGATTTTTCGCTTTCCAATGTTTTAACCTTCTCGTCGATCGTCTTTATCCGAGTATTCAAATCTGCTCTAATAGTATTTATGTCCTCGAGTAGAAACATCCTTCCAACAGACTCGTACATCCTCACATTCTTCGGAAAAGCGGTTATTTCCTTGGTTATAAGTTCGGCACGCTGTTTCGTTTGTTGCAATTTTTCAGTTTGATAATCGACTAATTTTAATTTTGCGATGGTTCTTATACCCTCGTGCAATTCCCAAAAATCCTTCATTTCTGGATCTGCTACCTTTGCCATTTTATCTAAAAATCGATAAAATTTTAATAATTTATCTTAAACGAACGATCAAAGACACCAACGATGTCGTCGGAATTTATCATCCGATCGATCCTTACCTTGCTATGTATAACAACAACAATATAACGTCATAAAAAGCGAATACTAACACAATTGATCTAAAACAAGTCTTATACGGTTTCACGGTTATGTTCTATTCGAGTAAGATTTTCATCCTTTAAAAACGTTGGAGTTGGTAGCGTAGTAAGTTTCACTTCGTCGAATTGTCCAAATAGATAAGAACTGCCTTTCGCGTCACAGTGCACATCATCGGTGAGATAAGCAATCGAAAAAGTTAGGTCGTTGCTTAATATTTTTGGCAAAAAATTATAATATTTAATCCACCAAGTGTTCCTCAAACTCGGTACGTATTTTGTTCTATTCAATTCGACTTCTTTTCTTTCATTTCTTTTGTTTTTATGAAAATTAAATAATGTACCGTTCATACGGTCGGATGATGTCTTGATGACGAATTCATAAATACGAGATTTAACGTAAGTCGAAAATATCTTTGATTTGTTTAACATACGGATAAAGAAAATTAATCTATAGAAACGACGAGCTTTAAGTGTGCCGTGATCCATTACCAGGTGGCACGACCGATAAAGTTTGAAATTAGTCGTTACTCGGCGTACGTACTATCGAGTTGCCGCCCATTATTGCCATTATCTGTCTAGCATAGCTTCAGGTACCTTAATCAATTGAAAAGTACGACGCCGAAGAGATTAACAGAAAAGCATTAAAGGATAATAATAGCCTTCTTTATCATTTAATAAATCCCACTTACTCACATGCGTTAACGAACACGTTTATTTCTCTTTGATACTTTTATCTATAGACGTTATTTCATAGATTTATATACATTTGTTGAATCGATCTCTAAAAATTTTTATTATTATCATTAATGTTTACCTTTTCAGAACTATGTCAAATAGAAAAGTTTGCTGTGTTAACGCCTGTAAAAATAAAGGGGGCCGTATGTTTAGGTTTCCAAGCCCTTTGCATAACTCAAAAAGATGTCAACAGTGGGTCGAGGCTTGCAAAAATCGTAGTCTGATTAGCGTCCCAATGAGTCGACTTCGCTTTAAAGTAATATGCGAAAAGCATTTCGAGAAGAAATATTTTTTGAGGAAAAAATTGTCATCCTCTGCGGTACCTACACTGCATCTATTAGGTACGAATATAATATAGTACGAGATTAGAAGATATGTAATTGTAAATACCCTACATTTAATATGATTTAAGGGTATCAAAGTAAAAAAGAGGATAAATCGTTATTGATAGATTCAAGAGTTGCCTTAGTAGATCATGATTGTACGTATACATACGTGTGTACATAAAATTTACGTTGTATGTAATATTTGATTCTAAATATTTGACAAATGATTAGCGATTATTAATATATTTTAAGATACGACATCTGGGAACGAGAAGAACGCAGAGGTTAGGGAGAACATGGACGTTTTACCTGCTAAACATGTTGGTATGATATTATGATACTTTTCTTACGAATTAATGTTAATTATTAGGACTAAATTAGCAATTAATTTACTTTTAGGCAACTTCGTGGAACCATTTCCATCTACATCCCAAAAAGAAATTCAAAGGAAATTCGTGTTAATTATAATTGTACAAAAATATAGTAATACATGAACCGCATATAACTAAATATGTAAGATATAAGCTGTAATATATGTGGATATATAATAGTAAGTTATGTTGAATATAATAAGTAATATAATTCTGACAAATAAGCAAAGTTAACTTCTTTGTTCATTTTTTTAAAAGTCATGTAATTTTATCGATACTTCAAGAACTGATTAAATTATAATATATTTAGAAAAGAAATTTAGTTTTAATATTTTTGATGGATGACCGGTCGAATCGTTTTTATCGCCCTCTTCTTTACATAATGTACGAATGTACAAAAATATTGATTTAAAT
>JAITYT010000090.1:1096687-1110945 GCA_025433975.1 Liostenogaster flavolineata | reverse complement strand
TATATATATATATATATATATTTTATAAATCCTCGACGATTTTACACCTTTTTCCTTACCTTAGAAATTCTTTGTACATTTTAAAGATGGACTCGCAATTTGCATTCCGTTAGAATTTTGCAAATAAATTATTTCAATTTCCCGCTTGCTGCAACGTAAGCTTTTCGTTTTGAATTTATGTCATTTTCCCGCCAAGTCTGTGTACGCTACCTCGAAAATAGCTAATTTCAAGCTTCATCGTTTGCACCACTCTAGTAAAGCACCGTAACGTAACTGAAAATTATTATCTTTATAAATCAAAGATCATTAAATAATTGTCAATCGTGCAACTAATTATAAAATACAATTAAAATTAGCTAGTTGGCATTACTTGACGTTACAGTGCGTACTGTTTCTTTAACAGGTTAAAACAGTCATACAAATTACGTTCCATTTTTCTCAAATTTCCCTATGAACGACGTAACCTATCCTCTCGAAGAACGAACCTAGAAAAATATAAACTTCGATTATAACCAAAGCAACGAATACTTCGTTATCGATACACGAGCGAATACGCAAGTCGAAAGAGTCATGGAATCGTAGCTCCCTCTCGCGGATTCGCCTAACAATCGTTTTAACGCCATTTCGACCAATGAAAAGCCTCGGAACGTATCGTAACGGTCATGGACTCTTCAATATTAAAAAAAAATTCAACGATTCTCAAAAATTGCTCGAAAATTATTTCTCGAGTACGCTCGCGTTTGGAAACCCAGGCTACTGCGTAGAAAATCGTTCGAAGCTTTGTCTTCGACGTACTCGAAGCACGATTTTACAATCGAGACGTGCAGGCGCGTGTGTCGCGCGCTTTAGTTTACGCAGTTTCCGCATACCAGAGGGATACCTTTTATTTTTAGCATTTCTAGCGGTAAACGATGAAAATCTTTCTTCGATCGATCAAACAGACGTGGAAGCCATCGCGCACTTTCGCATCTATATCTACGTATTTAGTAATGTTTTCTCGAAATAGATCGTACATTATAGCGAGGTACAGTGTCAGATGCGCGAGTTTGACTCTAGAAAAATCGAATGGGCACCATATTGGATATCGACCTTTGTTTGCACTAACTTCACGCGATAGTTTTGTCTCTTTACTTTGTCGTGAGGTTCGTCGTTCGCTGTTCACGGCGTGTCCGTTCGTAATCTGAAAAAGGAAAAAAACGGAATAGTTTGTCTTCGAGTGTCACATTTATTATCGACTGCGAGTGGTTAACGACGAACAGGAGCCACTTTACGGTAAGTGATTTTTGCGCGTTCACCATCGATACTGTACGACGAGGCTCTTGTCCTTTTTCCGTTGAAAAAAGGATGAGTGTAATACTGCTGCTTCTCGTGTCTCTGCCATCCAAATTGATAATTTCGCGAGGCGGACTTTTTTACGATCGCTTTATCGCTTGGCCGTTTCGTACGATTGCCTCGTACCCGTCTGCAATACTTTTCTTGCATCCTATTATTTTGTTTATTGGTGCGTTTGGTGGTTGGCATGCTCATGGCTATCGAACCGATCATCGGGAAAATATTGGGAGCGTCGATGTTGTTCCTAGGAAATTTGCAAGGAAATTTATTTTATCGTCTATCGTTCGAGCAAAATTTTCCTCGCCGATGATATCGAGGAAGACGTCCCGCGCTTATTTTCACGCGTTTACGTAACTATTTATTTATTTGCATTTCCTGTAGTTTTGTCGTTTTTCCGTAGGATAACGGGGGGGTAGAGCGCGGTATCGCATCGATGTTGCATCGATCGATCAAACTGTTGCGTATCTCAGTTTTAATCGAGAAAGCATGCCCGAGGTTCGCCCAAAGTATACGTCTCGATTTTTAACCCTTTCGCTGCTAAAGGCGTATATCTACGCTCTCGCAAATCGGTACGTATTGCGCGAAAGGCGTAAATATACGCTCTCGCGAGTCCATCGATCTGTACGAAAACCGTAGATGTATGCTGTCTATGTTTTCCTTTACTGTAACACTTATTTGTTTCACCGATTGCTTTGGCATGGAATTTATCGATCTATGTAACATAGTAACTGCGTGCCCGCATTTGTTTCGACATTGTTCGGACGATTGTCTTCGTATTGTTCGCAGTTCGATTCCATTGCTCTCAATTTTGGTCAGTAGTCGGTAAACGATCAGTCGCAGCGACTAACAACATGCGAATATCGCGCCGTCTGTATCGTTGGTTCGCCTCGAAAGTTCGCCGCAGTGAAAAGATCAAATTTGATGTGAAATAGGTATCGCGATCTAACACCAGTAACTTCTAACATGCCCGAACCTCTTTCGTGTAAAAATTTCGTGCGATTTTTCTATTTACCGCGCAAAAAAAATTCTTTTTAAAGGTGTCTCTTTGCGAACTACATTTCTTGTAGCTTCTTACGAGGAAGGATTTTTTGTTTTTCTGCGTTTTCTGCGTCAGAAACAGATTTATGCGTAGTCCCTTCGCATATTTTCAATTTATGGTTCGCCCGTTAAATTTCTTGTTGTACTTTGGAACTGAAACTACCAAGGTTATACAATATTAAAGTGTCACGTACTTATCGTTGTATACATTGATAAATAACAACGACAATTACAGTTTCTCGATACTTTTGCTTCGATTACGTAAAACTATCGATTATATTTAATTAAACAGCTGTCACGCGTTATTTTTAACGTTTTCCTTAGATTTGGCACGAGGAATGCTTAATGTCACTGGCGTTATTTTTTTGGACAATACGAACCGAGTATATTTATGCGCGCTTGAATTGTCAATTATCCTACGATATTCCGCTCGTTCTAGGCAGAGTATCCTATTATTTATCATGTCAAATTTATAAGAGAGAGAATAATACCGTTGAAGCGTTCAGCTAGCTTCGCCGTGCGACGGAGGGCCGAAGCTCTGCTCGTATCGCTAGTTGTGTAGCGTCACGGCAGTTTTTCCCAGTATCAGGAACTTTCACGGAGATCTTCTGCATGTTGCCATACCTAAGACCCCTTAGCACATTTGGGTACCTAGAAATGCAACCCCCAGACTCGCACCACACCTCGCTCCTCCTCGCTACTCCTTGCCCCAATACCTCTAGAAATCCCTCAGAGCCCCTAGAGACCCTAGAGAGCCATCAGCTACGCATGTTGCCAGAGGGAAGGCCGGATTGGCCTTTCGAAGTTCATCCAGTCGCCTTCTGCGATACTCTGATAAATCGCCAGTCGGGAAGTGAATGAGAGTCAATGATTGAAAGTCGTTCGAACAGACAAACAAGGGCGTTAATGGACTGATAATCAAGGCGTCGCTGAAGGATAGTTAAAAATTATTTGCCGTTTTGTCGGAACGTTATTGTTCTTTATTACTCAGTGATGCATTAGGTAATAGTCTTGACGCCTTTCCTAGTCAACACGACTTTAAATTCGAACGATAGTCGTGCGAGGAACGTTCTTCGATTTCCTATAGATTACTACCGATAAGTTCAAGATCGCAAGTAGATATGCTAGAGACGGTTTTGGAAGAAGGTCCTTCTCTCTCTCGGGCTTCTCGGAATCGAGGTTGAG
Source organism: Liostenogaster flavolineata (assembly GCA_025433975.1). Taxonomy (NCBI): domain Eukaryota; kingdom Metazoa; phylum Arthropoda; class Insecta; order Hymenoptera; family Vespidae; genus Liostenogaster; species Liostenogaster flavolineata. Next base: position 1,107,390 of record JAITYT010000090.1, on the reverse strand, counting down.
CCCCCAACCGGGCTTTGTTTCTATCAAGGCCAGGGCGTCGTTTTGGGTAGGGTTCTTTCAATGCACAGCTCTTAATTCACGAGATTTTGGGGCGTTTAATATCGCGTGCGTTGTTCCGGGGCTATGAAGCGCCGAATTGCTAGCTAGCGAATTGGCTAGCTAAACCGGTTGACGATGCGTTCGAGTCTCGTGTACGTCACTTAAGCGCGCTGGTGTTATCAGGGTTATTAGACGCCACGCGTCGTTCAAGTGCTGATTTTTGTCAATGCACGACTTTAGCCGATCGGCAAAGGTCGGCCAATCTTCGTATTGGTTGTTAAATCTAGGACGGGCAATTTCGGCAGATGCACTCCGGATTCGTCCGTTCGCTATTCGTCGATGACTGATCGAAACCGCGTGATTACACCCTTGAAGGTTACGCGGGGCAGTTCTTTAAACGTTTAAGAAGCTGTTGCTCCTTCGAAGTGGACATCGTGATGTCGTTTATTAGAATAAGGAACGCAAGAAGATGACAACGATAACTGTGGCACGCTGTTGGCTCTGCAGACTGGGAAACTGGTTGCGTTGCCCGAATGTCCTCCTCTCCTTGCCGTCGTCTTCCGTGTTAGGTTTGCTCGAAGGACCTCGTGCTTTATCTCGATCTTCGAACAGCGATAGGCCGAGAATCGATGCGATGCTGCGGACTGGTCGCCAGGACGTCGCTGATGTAGACGATGGCTCGCAGCTCCTAGGTTTTCGAACGTGGTGTTTTACTTCGATCTTTGGCCGGCGATAGGCCGAGAATCGATGTAATTCGGTGGATTGGGCTTCGATACGTCGCGCTGGTTCAGATTCGATTCGAATGACCATTTGTTGACTCTCTTGGAGCTGCTAGGTTGAAAATGCGGCCTATTGGTTTTACTTGCAAGCTATTTACCTACTTATCATTAGAAACAAAAAAGATAGGTACTTCGATCGTAACTAAATTCGATCATTCATTCCGTCATTCAACATTGACAATTATTTAAATCGCCAAGTGTCTCGATTAATCAGCGTGACAATAGGCATTTGTCTTTTTGTATTATTGCCTTTAATTCGATTTTTAATATCAAGTACCTTTCGTTTGGTAAATAATTTAACTTCACGATCGTATCTACGTCGAGCGTATTTGGAACACCTTCCAATTTCTAACGAACTGTTTACTTCGATACTTCGAATTGGTTCGCTTTGGTAGTACACCATACACACGTACAGCAGGCGAATTTTATTCGAGATATAGTCGCAACGTAAACCATATCGGAAGAATATTTTTTATCTCGTAAGAAATGCCTCCGACCTATCTCGATATTAATTATCGCGATATTTTAATCGCTCGTCTCATTCTTAAAGCAGAATCGTTAAAATTCGAGTGCCCGGAGTTAAACCTGTCATCATCGTGATGTCGCTATTATTTAAGGATAAAAAATTCTCGATTAATCGGTTAGCAACGCAAGCTGGCTCGATTCGCGACCGATGGATGCACCAGCTCATCGATCAGAATGAGAATGGACATACGGGTAGAGAGAGGTATTCCGATCGTTCGTCAAGCACTAGCAATCGGGGTTGACCGACCTACGAGGCTTGTACCACTTTTCGCATTTCGCGTTTGACCGGTCGACTTCGTTTCGATCCGTGTCGTTGCCTTATGGCGTCGGGTGTCCGCTTTTTCCCCATCAGCGATCCCCTTTTCGCCGGAGACTCTTGGCTCTACCTGAAACAAAAGCTGACATCACCGGTTAGAAGAAGGGCAATTGATCAGCGTTGATTGCGTTGATCGGAAACGGATAAAGATTCTAAAGAAAGGAAGCAAGGATTTAAAAGCCTCGGGAGCAACGCGATCAGCGTTTGCGCGCCAAATACGAGGATGACGATCCTCTTGGCCATCTTGCATCCGGAATATCTCGCTTACGATTCGCGATGGTCGTCGTGGTCAGCGAGGTTGCGCGTTTGCCAGGAAACGTAAGAGATTTAGGAGAGATTCTCCTGGACTTCGGCGACCGCCGTCCGTCTTTTTCCGGGAAGCAAGTTTTTTTCGAGGCAAATAACTGATGCGCGCCTAGTCGAAGGGGACGAATGCGACAGGACAACGTCTCTTGGATGACGAGAAGGTCGGTCGAGCGTTTGTTCAACCTGTCGATCGGATGAGACGGGTCAATGGATTTCATACGCGCCTTTTATTCTCGATCGACAACAGGTTACGAATAAAGAAAAGAAAGAGGAAAAGAAGAAAACCGATGGAAAGGTTAGATACTTTTAGCTCAATCGCAGGTTATTCGGTCGAAAGATCGACTGCTCGTTACGGTAGAACGGGGTGAGCGGGGAGGGGATGAGAGAGGGAGAGAGAGAGTAGTCGTGTCACGAGCAATTGCGACCGTACCGTGTACACGTAGTTATTGATCGAAACGTATAACGGATGGTACGAGCGTGTTACTTTGTTGTTTCTCCTTGACTTTGGTTTTTGTCGAAGCTTCGCTGCTACGGTCGTACCAAGATTTATCCTTTTTTTAACGCGGTGACGCCTGAAACGTAGAATGCCACAAAGGATTCGATGTACGACGCAGATTTTTTTTCTTACTCTCAAGAACACAACGATGGATGCCCATTTGGTTTTTCTTCGTTCGAACTTCATCGAGTCCTTCGTTGGCCTGGTGGTTCTTTGCGTTTAACTTCTTAACCGGGGAATAAAATTGTGCGAAACTCGTTTCACACTGGGGACTTTTTTTCGCAATGATAAGCAATGCCGTCGCACATCGAGTGATAAGAAAAAATTGTTTTTAACATATTGATTTTTTTTATTTCTGGAACAAATTTTACATTATTCGGTATATAAATCAAATACTTTCAATATTCAAAGAATTGGTAGTCTTTCAGGCATGACGGAAAATGTCGTCATACCCAGTTAAGATGTTAAAGAAACAATTTTCGATTAGCCTTCGTTCGAGCAGTCGTTGCTCATCGTTTGGTCTATGGTAAACCGGTAACTACGTTACCATTATTGCTGTCGCTCGCACGGTCGTTGGTTTACGTGTTCGTGACGACGATGACGTCACTCGTAGGTAAAAGAACCACGACTTTGTTCGATATCTTTTCCTTCAAAAAGAAAAAAAAAAAAATCCATCTAATTTACCTATCGCAACGTCATTTTCCTCTCCTTTTCGTTCTACTTTCGTTCTCTTGGAAGGGCGACTCTATAAATCACCAGTTTGCTCGTTGACACTCGTCGATGCTAGGTACAGTCGTACCTGTGTCTTGATGAACGCTTTGTCGCGTGTTGTTTTTTCTTTTTTTTTGCTAAATAAAAATTGGCCAACTTTTATAATAAGCGATCCGACGTCTCGCTTCGAAATTTCGTGAATCCACAAGTTCGCATAAAAATCCCTATGCAATTACGAATATTGCGAGAAGAACCGTAAATATAATCGATCCTTTCTTTACTCTTAACCTCTTCCGCGCGGCGCATATCCGCCACGTATATTATCCGCCGGCCTAGAACAGCTGAAACAGGTGATAAGATTGATTATGGCCGACGTCTACGCATTTACCAGCCGATGATTAAAGTTACTTCGAGGTTAACTTCGAGGTTAAGTTCTCGATCCAGCGATTATTTAAGACATCATACGGAGCGAGAATCGCGCAGCTTTTCGAGCCTCTAAAAGAATCGATGGAAAGGCGTCCTGAGTCTTAGGGGTGCATGGGTGCAATTGCATCGATAATCTTGCCATCGATATCTCAACGATTGAAAACCCCTGGTTCGATTGCATATATTGCTGGTTGTTGGTTTCTTTTTTCTCGTAGAGAAAATGATACAGTCTTTCAGATTGTTATGTTTCATCGTTCCTCGATCACGAACGTCTCTTACGTGACGTTTCCGTGTCCTACTGCTGATGACTACCACGACGGTCGAAATCGTGCCCATAGTGGATTCCCGCGCTCGTCTCGAGATCGACGACGGAAGGATGACGTTACGATCCTTGCCAGCGTCCACGGGACGCCTTTTTCCTTCGACGATGTCGTCCAGTTGCCAAATATGTAAAGGTGACGTCACTAAGGACGCCCACTGTGACCACCGGCTGGCTCTTCATCGATCTTCGAATTCCGCCTTGCGTCTTCCTCGTGGTACTTCCTACGACGTCGATCGAGACACGATTGTTCATGGTTATCATCGTAGTTATCGTCGATGTCGCATCGATAAAATCTGTAACCATTTTGCGCCCGATGATTTTCAGTTTCGGTCAACAACGATAGACCGTTTCGAGTGTCGCGATTTTAATTAAAACGTTAATGCGAGACTTTTATGGAGTTGGGAAGGATTGCGAACTCGGTACGCGACTGTACGCAAGGATCCAAAGAAACGAAGTAAAGGATTTAACCTCTTGGCTAGCTGCGAGGCTAAAAAGTTGAAGCCGTGACTGCACGAAAACGATATTTGCATTGAAATCGGTGTTCTTCGATGCTTTGCACCATGCGTTTCGTCGCGCTCGTGTTAAAACAAGGTTACGACTCTTACGCAAGTTACGGCGATATAGCGGACATCAATATACCATTAAGAATGATGACGTCGATGAAAGCCACTATAGTGGCGCATCGTACCTAAGAGGCTAGCAAAAGTCAACCAGAAATTGATACGAATTAACTGTTGGATCTAACGAACTTCTTTCCGACGATTACGCATTACATTATCAGGCGCAATTTAGCCTCTCCGCGTTAACTTAAACCAATTCGTTCAATATCGATCTAACAATGTCTCTCGATTTGGTCGAAAGACGCGGCGCTCTTCATTCTGGAGAAACGAGAAAAACGAGAAACGTGGGATCATCGTCCACGAGATCTTATCAATGTGTCGCGTGATCCGAAGCTGCCGGGTCACCGACCATCGGTTTGGATCGTTAGAGCTTCGTTCGATTCCCTCCAAATCCCCTAAAGTTAATCGCAGAGATTTACGTTTTACTTCGACGATTGGGGGAGGGGGGGGGGTGTCAACAACAAAGTTCCACTTTGACTAGACACCAACGACTAGCCAATTCGGCTGGACACCGATAACGGGCATTATGAGTTTTTATTTTGACAAGGTCGTCTTGGTCGCGTAAGTTTGGCATTCTGTCGTAATACGCGAAAAATCAATGATTCCTATGACGCGATGAAGTAACAGATGTGCCATTCACGGCTTGGGTGTCCGATACGCTATAGCTTTGATCGACTACAGCTCCGTGACGAGGAGGTTGAATAAAAAGTGTATGCCACGCGGTAGGACAAAACGGTACACCGTTTGTTCGCGTTCGCATATCGCGCACGCGATTTTGTCAAAGGCCAATGACGTATCGCTAGGGCTGGGCGGATTTCCTTCTCGTTTCTCTCTCTCTCCTTCCTCTCTCTCTCTCTCTCTCTCTCTCTCTCTCTCTCTCTCTTTCTCTTCTCCACGTCTTTCTTCTCCTTCCCTTTTGTTTCCCTCTCTTTCACCCATCGAAAAGCAACGCCGACAGCTCGACTGACTAATCAGCCTTACGAAACACTTATCATCGTTAGGTATACTCCACTATACGGCTTTCCTACGTCATTCTCTTGCAGACTGGTAGAGAGATATCGAGCGTTATCAGCACTATGACAAAAGAGGCAGGATGAGACATCGTGCGAGTCTAACTTAACGATATTAAATCGCAGTTCTCAAGACGCGATAGGTAAGATGTCTTCGCTGAACCGTTGCTTCGTCGATCATCGCTGCGATCGCGTTTTGCGACTGACGCGTCGAGTTGGAATCGGAATCGTGAGTGAATTTTAGCGATACGGCAGAGTCAGAGAATGAACGAAAAGTTTATTTTTTTTTTAAAAGCCGTTTGACAGTTCCTTAAAAAAAGGCAGATTAAAACAGCAAGCCTCTCTTTGCCTGTCCTTCGCTTTTGACCCAATTTCGTCAGGAACAACGTAGATACGCCTTTCATGGTTCCAAAAGCGATTTTCTTCCGACTGATTCGAGGATCCCTCTTATCTCGATATTGGTATCGATATCGATATCGTGAGTGAATTTTAGCGATACGGAAGAGACAGAGAACGAACAAAAAGTTTCTCTCTTTGTTTAAGGGCTCAAAAGTTGTTGGACAGTACCTTAAAAAAAGGCAAATTGACACTATGCCGTCCGCGCGTCTAATCTAGATCTTTTTTCGTGTCGCGTTGGTAGAACTGAAATTACATACATTACATGGCACCAACGTGGAGCCACCGGACGTCATAGTGTTAAAACATCAAGTCTGACAGCAATCGGGTATTCGTTAAACCAGGATTTTTTCAGTCGATTCGCGTCTTTTCTTTGCCTATTTTTCGTTCTTTACTCAATTCCATCAGGAACAGCGAAAGATACGTCTTTCATGGTTCAAAGAGCGATTTTCTTCCGGCTGATCGGAGGATCCCACCCATCTCGGCATCGGTATCGGTAGATCGATATAGGCGAACCTGTGACGAAATAATTACGATAAGTTCGTCGTTATGTAATAGTCGGTTAGCGCGACTCCGAAGGTCGCTTGTTTACGCAGTCTGTCACATTGTAGCAACATGGTTCCAGCGCGTACGGCGGCGCTCTCGCTATTTATAAAAAGCCGCGAGGAGCAGCAAAGACTCTAAGTGGCATTTTCCATGTTGCGCGGAGACGCATGACGAATCGGTATCGACGTAAAGTGCGCGCAGTTTTAAAATAAGAAGGAAACTCCGTCGAAGAGAGGCGAGTCGACAGACGCGTCGCTTCGTATCTCGTTCCTACAATTTATTTAATTACCAATGAAGTAGCGGTCGTCGTAATACGGTGGCGTCGTCAAGACGTACTCACCAGTCATAACAACGCAATTGACAAAATTGACGACGACGACGACGAAGAATTTGAACTGCCGGCGATAAATCGTACGAAATTGCACGAAGTAACGTTTTCGATGTGCGGAGCATCGATCGATGCTTCAGATCTTCCACCTGGCTCTTCTCGTAGCACCAGACGTTACGAATCAAATCGTTTTTATGTCGTGCTTGATGTATGCCTCGTCGGGAATTCGTAGACGTTTTTGACAATTCTTTTTTTATCTTCGATACTTTCCATACAAATCATCCGACTTCCATCGAATAAGAAATACGTACAATTCCACGTTGCTTTCCGTGCGTTCTGACGATCATCTTATCCATTGATGGAAATATCGAGTAATTCTTTTTTGGCGAGTTCAAGAGTCCGTTGCAAACATACGTTTTTGAAGGCTAGATTTTCGGTCGATTCTTCACTTGTTTTTTGTACCAGCGATTCGCAGACTGATCGTTGCAACAATTATATCGTCGATATTTTTATTCCATATAATGAGTTCGAGATAACCATAAAACGAATACATTTATTATTTCGACGATCATCCTATCGAATAATAAAATAGTCGACCAATTTTTTCGCGAGTTCCCACGTTGCAAACAGACGTTTTTGAAGGCCAGACTTTCGGTCGATTCTCCACCTGTTTTTTGTACCAGCGATTCGCAGACTGGCCGTTGCAACAATTATATCGTTATCGATAAAACGATTGCATTTATTACTTCGACGATCGTCCTATCGAATAACGGAACAGTCGACCAATCTTTTCGAGAGTTCCTACGTCGCAAATGGACCGAGGCCCTTTTCGGTCCCTTTTCGTTAAAATACCTTTCGTCCTTGCGCTCGACGTCTTCTCCGACAAGTTCGCAGACAGGAGAAGGAGGAACTTTCGACGATTCATGAAACGAATCTACCATTATAACGGAAATACTCGAATAATTTGATTGGATCGCGCTCTACGCGTGATTTTCATCGGTTAAAAAAAAGTCGAAGAGTCACTGCTTCGAAATAATGCTAGAGGTGACGCGCGTATATACCTGCCCACCGACGAAAACGAAGTCGACGACGACGACGATGATGACGACGACGAGGATGGCGACGACTTAGAAATATACACTTGCGTTTGGACGATCGTCAAGTCCAAAAGCAGTGCAACGGTCTTATCGTTAAAAATAACGCGGTATTTGCGTATAGGAGCACGAATAACGACATCATCGTCGTCGCGTCGCGCAGACGCTAAAATCGCGTGTCGATTATGCGCTCGATATCGCTCCGATGTCATCATCACGGTCGTAATCTTTGTCGTCGCTCTCACGACAGTCCGACGAACTTGGAACGAACTTTCGGACCTTTCGCTATCGTCCTTTGAAAATATAATTTTCAAACTCTCTACAATAGCAACGATGAAGCGATCTCACGTTTAGTTTCATTGTTCGGAAGAAGATGGAATCATCGGGGTTCGAACTTAGAAATTTAGTTCGCTCGGGAGGCCAAAACGATCGATCGAGATCGATCTCGTGGCCGACTTTCTTCCTTCGTGTGTCAAGAACACGATGCTAAGAATATTTTATTGAAATTGGCGATCGAGACACGAAGATCGACACCCACCTTACCCAGCGGCCTATCTCTCGGCAGTGGGCGACACGAAGAAGAAGTTTACTCTCGTTCGAGATCCTTTCGTTCAAAGGAATGACGAAACACCAGTCGCCAGGCTACGATCGAGTGGGCGACATTAGAAAATCCACCTTCGTCGAAAATCGTTGGGAAAGTTCTCTCTCGAGTTTGGTAGCCATCTCTGGTGTCTTTTCTCTCTCTCTCTCTCTCTCTCTCTCTCTCTCTCTCTCTCTCTCTCGATGCGTTTCACGTAACCAAATCGCGAACGAAGATTTTCCCTGAGATCCGACGTTGCTCGTGGGCGTACCAAAATCAAATCCAAAAGCAGCGTGAGTCACGAATTTAGCTATCACCTCGAACCGCTAGTTACCTCGTACTCGCATCGATCGTTGCCACGCTTCGGAATCTACAGAACGATTCAAATTTCGCGCCGAAGGCCTCGAATAGAAGCGTTCGAGTTCCCTCTTTCGAGGTTTCAGTGCACCCCGGTCACAACTTAGACCGCAGCACTGTTCGAACTACGTTCCCCTTTGGCGATGTTGTTGCCCGTCTTCCAACGGAAGAATGCGCTCAGATCTTGTGTCGCATGGCTTGGAAAAAGCCCGCCTTCACCCTTCCGGGTTCATTAGGCCGGCTGGACCTACCTCTGGTCTCCGAAGACCCGAGGAGGGGGCTAAGGATAAGAAGTAGATCTTTTTTTCTCCGTTGAGAATCCTCTGCTTCTCGACCTCTCGTTCCTCGAACTTGGATTACGGAAGTTCGAGCTTACGCGGCTCCATTTTTCCCGTTGGAAAATACCGATAAAAGCATCGCATCGATGCGATCAAGCGATTGGTAATAAGGTCAATAATCTCAGCTCCTTTTTCTTATTGCAGACTCGTGCGAACTCCTTCGAGGAATTTCTTTGATTTTTGTCGGTCGCGTTGGCTTTCCGCTTTCCAATGTTACGTTGGTCATTCGATGTGTAATTGCAGTTTTACGGTAGAACGTAAAAATATCTCTTCGAACTTTGCCCGCGCTCGATAACAGCGTTCTTGCGCGGTTACTTCACCCCTAACGTCTTCCCGTGAGGATCGAATGAACAATTGGCTTTTTTTTCCTGTGTTTTTCCAGCGATGATCGATCGACTTTGCCTCGTCCAACTTTCAATTGGACCCTCCAACCTACTCTGCGTTTCTTCAGCGTCGAACTTTGTTCTGTGCTCGATAACAGCTTTTTCGCGTAGTTATTCCACCCTTAACATCTTCCCATGACGATCGAACGAACGAACGAACGAACGAACGAACGAACGAACGGTTAGCCTTTTCTTCCTGTCTTTCTCCAGCGACGATCGGTCGACTTTGCCTCACCCAACTCCGAATTGGCCTATTCATCCATCCTGCGTTTCTCCAGCGTCGAACTTTGCTCTGCACTCGACAACAGTTTTCTCGCGAGGTTATTCCACCCCTAACATCTTCCCATGACGATCGAACCAACAATTGGTTCTTTTTTCCTGTGTTTCTCCAGAGATAATCGATCGACTTTACCACGTCCAAGTTTGAATTGACTTCTCCATCCAACCTACGTTTCTCCAACGTCAAACTTTACTCTGCGCTTGATAACAGTTTTCTCGCAGGGTTATTCTACGCCTGAAATTTTCTTATGACGATCGAACGAACGATTGGCCTTTTTTCTTTGTGTTTCTCTAGCGTCGATCGATCGACTTTACGTCGTCCAATCCTGAATTGGTCTCTCCTCCCACCTTGCGTTTCTCTAGCGATGCTCGACGTTCGATCGACTTCGTTTTTTCTAACTTTGAATCAGCCTGTAAGGTTGCACGACGCGGCGGTGACTTGCACGAAGCCGCCTGATACGTGTCATTCTTCGATACGACTCGGAAGGTGTCGAAGCGAAGGTAGCGATCGAACATCCATCGCGCTTGGAAATTCAGCGGGTCGAGTCGGTGCCTTAACCCTTAACCTCTTAACCAGGGAATACAATTTTGTGAAACTCGTTTCACGCTAGGAACTGTGTGATAAAAGAAATATATGAAAATATATATTTTTTTATATGTATTTTTAACATATTGATTTTCTTATTTCTGGAACAAATTTTACACTATTCAATATTCAAATATTTTCAATATTCAAAAAAAAAATGTCGTGAAACTCGTTTCACACTAGGAACTGTGCGATAAAAGAAATATAAGAAAATATATATTTTTTTATATGTATTTTTAACATATTGATTTTCTTATTTCTGGAAC
>JAITYT010000090.1:1070976-1081934 GCA_025433975.1 Liostenogaster flavolineata | reverse complement strand
ATATATATATATATATAAAAAAGGTATATTTTCTTTAAAATAATGTACATCCTACCCATGGCTAAATTTACACATAAGCACACATAGAAGTAATATTTTCAACTTTATAGGAGATTGTACAAAACCATTGTGCGGAACTTCGTATGTCTTTGTTCAAAGAAAGTCTATACAGTCTGGAAATGGATACAAATAACGCGATTACTTCTTCCCGATAGAAGTTATCAATGCGTTAACTTTAGCGATATACTGTTCCTTCGCTGCGTCTTGGCTAAGACCTTTCTTGCCGTTCCAAGCGTCCCACTTAGCTTTGCCTTTAAAATCTAACATACCTGGTCTGTCTAAAAATTAAAAGAAAAATTCCGAGGACGTTACGTTTATCCTTGTACATTAATCTCAATTAATTACAGGTATATTCGTCATTTACCTGTATTGCAATCACCGACAGTTCCTTGCTTGTATAGGGCGTACAGTTCAAGGAGATCCGCATCAGCCGGCTGAGAAGCCAGTTCCTTGACCTCTGTAGCTGCCTGGTTAAATTTCTAGAAATACGAATTTTTATCCTGTAAACGATAGCTATCTCAACGACATTATTTATGTAATTTTCTAAAATAATTCAAATTAACACGATTAAGAGAAATTGATAAATTATTAACACGCGGTATAATGGCGCAAGATCTTTCCAAAAACTTTGGAAATACATGACAAAATATTCTTAATTTCGATAAAATTACGCGAATTTACTTATGATCGACCGATTATTGAAAGCGTCCATTCGAACTGGCTACCGTTGAAAAAGTGGAAATTTAAAAAAATGAGAATAACGATTAATAACAAGTGCCCCATTATTGATATGATAATTCTGTTAAATATACTGTACTTCGTCCAACGACATCGCTGCAAATGGTTAAGGAACGAACGATCGTTATCCTCTAGAGAGCAGAAAACGAATGGGAGCGATAAAATGCGCACTGAAAAGAGACACGTAGTATTTACACAGCGCGTTCGACACTTTGTTTATCAAACCTCTTTTATCAATGAGCGATGATGAATCAGCATATACGTGCTTCGTATCCGCTACGTATAGAGCGACAGTCGCTCATAGAAACGCTCGTTGGTCGATTATTGGTCGCGATAAGATGCTAAAGTCGAATCTCATCCGTATCGTGGGATCGCGAGCTTCAGCCTGGTTTACATTTACCGGTACGTCATACATAGATCGATCGTTCGGCGATGTTCATAGATATCGACCTAGCAAGAAAATAATTTCGATTTTTTACAAATAAACCACGTTATATTCTTCTTCTTCTTTCGAACGACCTCCGTCACAGCGTTACGATTACGAACTACGTAATTACCAGGAAGATGGCGGAAGGTCATCGGACAAAATGGAAGACGTATAACCGATCGAAGTTCGTTCTTCGTTTGAATAATTGAGTTTTAATTCGCACTGAAAAGATCGGAATTACTTTCTCGTCAAATCAATGCATAGCTGAATGTAATTCAGAGAAGCGTATGTAAATCCTTTCGCTCCTAACGCCGGATATGTCCGGCTTTGAAAGGTTAAAGACTTACTTTAATTAAAGGCAGTGTCGACGTTAAAACTTAAATCCACGTAACAAGAAATGATAATTAACACTTGTAACACGTTGAATTTATTACGGATTTAAAATGATACGATAAGAACATATTTTTAAATTCATGCGAGCGACATACGTACGGTCGATGCACGTCTATATTTTTTCGGTTAAGAAAAAAAATGTGGTTTTTGCAAAACGGTCGGATGAAGTAACAGTTCAAAGATTGACATTATGTTTTCGAAATAGATGGCAAATAATATGACCTTCCTTTTAATTTAGCGACACGGTATAGTCATGTATTTTATTATTTCTTATATTATTACATATGTCTATACTAGCCCTAATATGTGCTCTTATTTCGGAGAACCTATAAATTTATGGAAAATTTGTGAAAACTTATTTTCGCGATAAAACATAAATGTAGGTACGGAGACGATAAGTCTAATATTTTTTTGAAAGTTACACGCGATATTTCGAATCGCGAAAGAGCGGTAGGTCGGGCAATCAATGGCTGCATCTTTTCAAAAATTTCTTTAACGTTATTTAGCGTCGTAATAACGTTCGATCGATACATTTTTAACAGTTATACAAGAAAATATGCGAAGCAATAGATCGAGCCTAGTAACAAATATGATCGAGATCGACATCTCTTATCGATTTTTCTTCAATGCTCGTACTAAATCGGAAGAAATTGATTATTTTACATTATTTATTCATATTTTCCACATTAAAATTCAGTTTTTAAATGAGTTAACTGTTTGCCCGACTACTTAAGGTCGTTTTTTGTTTTAGAAATAAAAACACTTGTGACAGTTGTGTGTCAGTTTTGTATACATAAATATACTATCGACATAGATAGATACATATCTAGTCGTATGGATTATAGTAGATATCCTTCGGAACAATTTGTTAGAACTTCATGTACGTACACTACTGAAAAATTGGATTGGACATTTTAACGAACATCAACTTTCAGCAAAATTAAAATGTCTGATCTGTTTTTTTTTTTTCGAGACAACGTCGAATCCCAGAATAAAACCAGTAATAAAGAATTTGAACAAATCTTTCTATAAAACGAAACCGCTTCGAAATTTACACACATATTTGGAATAAGTAGCTATTGAAAAGCCGATTCTGAAATTAATTAAGCCCTTTATGCTCGATGTATTAAGGTAATCGGATGTAATGTCGTATATGCGCATATCGACATTTGATTAATTAATACTAGTAGAGTTTAAAATAACGTTATGAAATTATTTGTTTCAATTCGACGAAAAAACGCGACATTACTTTCCGATTCGTCGAGTAATTTGCAGAATAAAAAAAGAAACGTAGGAAATCTGTTATGGACAGAAACGCAACTTCAAAAATGGGAATCGGGTTCTTATCTCTAGATTGGTACGTAACGATATCGGATGACTACGGTCCCTTTCGAGAGACGCGAGAGCTATGCCAACTGATAAAATAAGTACAAAACGAATTACAACTTTATTTTTGTAAAAGCGGACGATACAAGTATGTAACGAATCACAGATTCGATTCGTTCGTATACAATTAAATTCTATGTGAACGATTCGAATATACCTTTACTTATATTTCTCAACCAGATTGTTGGCATAATCGATGTACGCCTGCTTTGCAGCGTCCTTAGTCGTACCTTCCTTGGCCTTCCACGAGTCCCATTTTGCCTTGCCTTTCATGTCGAGTATACCGGGTCTAGCTGAAATTTTGAAAGGCTCTGTGTAAGGTGATTATTTATATCGATGCGTTAACCGATCGCATAACCATAACTTAGGTAACGAATGCATAATATATTTACTTCCTTGGGCTATCAAACAGCTATGTTAAATATTCGTAATTAAAAAACTTGCTTACACGTATCGACATCACCGACTGTGGCCTGTTTGAACAGTGCATAAAGTTCCAGGAGTTCTGCGTCCGAAGGACGTTTCGTAAGATCTTTTACAGCTTCGGCAGCTGCCTCGAATTTCTGGAAAAAAAATATAGAGACTTTTCGAGTAATTTGAGGGAAAATTAACATTGCTCATTAAACAATTTTAGCGCCGTGATGCGGCAAATTCTCTGAGTGAAGTCTGCATCGAGCAGATGAGCGCCGGATAACGACCAACTAGCGATTATCTCTTTTGTAAGTTTTCATGCGATTTAATCGTTAGAAGAAGACGAATTACATACATCTCGAAAAGCATTCAGAATCGTGACGATTTTTAAAGGTTTTCTCGGATTAGACAACTCTTATAACACTGATAGGATTAAAATTATCGTATGAATTGTTTCGACTAGAATGAAACGTTCGAAGGTTGCCTATATGCGTCGACTAACAATACTAAACGATTTTCCACTGTTAACAAATAATATGACCAACTTATCTTCGATGTTACGTATTTATATTGGGTTGTCCGGAAAGTTCGTGCCAATTTTCGGTTTCTTAAAAATTTATTTATTATTTTATTATATATATAAAATAAATAATTATATGTACTATATGATTAATTTTTTTCTTAAAAAAAAAAGAAAAAATTTTTCTTCAAAATCGGCACGAACTTTCCGGACGACCCAATAGATACGACGATATATCGAGAAATAAAAATACTTTTAGATGTCGTTGATATTATATAAATTTATGAAATGATATTTGCTTCAAATAAGATTCAGAATTGCTCTAAACAGTCTAATTGCGGTGTTTTTAATCATTTATGTTCTCAAATATTTTTCATTATTGCCTCGCTAATAAACAATGTATCAGCCGTTATACCGAGATTTATAAAATGCTAAAATTAATATTAGAAATCTAGTTTGGAACCCAATTGGCGATACTACTTTAATGATCATCGTCGTAAGTTATCGCATTAAAATCTTATTATATTTATAAATGTATCGTAATCTTGTCGGTGAGAAACATTAATCGCAAAAATATTATACAAAAAGTTCCGTTGCTTATAAAAGTATGATAGTCTATTGTGTTCTGTCTTTAAATGATATTCGAAACGAACTTTGACCCTGCAATGACAGTGCATAAATTAAAAACAATGTGAACCATAAACGTAAAGATAACTTTTAGTAAAACAATCCTCGTTACTTATTTCTTGAACGATCTATACTATTTAATAAATTCAATCTGTATTTAACAATAATAAATTCAACATCGATAGTTAAGAAATAACGAACACTTATTTCAATCGAGTAACACTCGCTTATCGTTAAAGGACTTTCATTATCGATAAAAAATATTTTTCATTATGCTTCTCGCGTATCGAATATCTTGTTGTTTCTTAGATATAACGTAATTTGGAACTGTACTTTCCTCACGATTTTACAGGTTTTTCGAGATTATCGCCGTAGAAGTTAAATGCAAGTGCTGACAATGCACGTACCGATACGATTGTAATATAAATAATAAATACGATAAATTACCTGGTCGAGAGACATATTCAAACTGTATCAGCCAGAGGTTCGGTGACTACTGACCGTTCAATTGCTCGAGGATAGCAGCAGCGGTATTACCGATCCCTACTCTTTTTATTAACGTGCTTTTACGATAACATGCTAATATCGGGAATAATATGACGTGAGATTTATCCGTTCAAGGGTATCGTGTCAGGGCAACAATGAGTTCAAAAGTTGATGAAAAAAATTAACCGTAAGATATATAACGATTCTAGCTTTTTAATCTTACGAGATCGAGTTACGAGTCGACGTGTTAGATTAAAATAAAAACAACGAATTTTTACGATTACGCGATAAAAAAGTTTAAAATATTTTTCAAATATATGTCCCATATACGTAGACTTATTTATTGATAATTTATCGGTGACAAGGACTAAAATGTCCATGACTTTGATTCAATGATAGTCAAGTATCGCTACAAGTACTGTCATAAGGTTGATACGTATTCAATGGAAAAATTTATCGTCATCTTCATTATAAAATCGTATCGTACTGACTTAAGCATTGGCATTAGAAAGTTACTTTCGTTACTTTATGCCGAAAAATAGATATTTCAAAATTTTTTGTAAGTAACCATTCTACCGTATCTTGTTGACTCATTTCGATCGACGAAATGATTAGTTCTTTTCTTGATTACGAACAGGAAACTTTCGAGTCGAAGCGATGCATATAATATGCCACGTGCATCGGGACACATTCTGTAGGATGATTTTACAATTCTGTGAACTTGGATTAGAATCGCATAAAATTAATTACGATACGTTATAAAATATTAATTTACACGACGTAAATGAATTAATTTACGAACATCGAAAGGCAACAGAAATACCTTTTTTCCAATTTCAGTCGATTGAAATTCACGAAAAATATTATATGCACGTGGAGAGTGTGGAGATTTTCACAAGGTCGACCGTATTATTAACCATTAAAATTCAAGAGTATACTTTCAATAGTTTCTTTGTGAATAAATATTTCAACTTGAAACGAGTATATATTTGTTAGTACGGTATGTGTATTCCGTTCCATAAATAAATCATTAACATTGTTCTACGTCCGTTAACAAAATTTTACATTAAAAATATATTTTTCCGGATATTATTCGAAGCAAAGAACAAGGCAATCAGAATCGTTAAAAATAATAATTAAAATAATTAAAAATAATCGTTTAAAATAATTACCACTTTCAATTATGATATTTAAGCGAAATAAAGAATATTTAGTCGCACGGCTGTCGCGTGAAAAATCAAGGAAAGTAAGATATAATAATATAATTTGACAAATGAATGAATGAAATATGTTCGAACGCATTTATATAATTAATAAATACAAAATCCGTATTAAGTTAAGAAATAATATTTTACAGTTAGCATAAAATATTGTATATAAATTTATAGAACCGCGAAGCATTGGCGAGCTTTTCTTAAAAGCTTTTTTCATCCCACAAATTTTGTCATAGTTCGATTGGTACAGATCCTGATGGCGAAATATTCGGACAAAGTAAACGGGGCCAATGTGCCACATCATCGACTAAGATTCACCTGTGCAAGAATGTTGGGATTCTCAACTACCTGACGCACAGCTTTACCGCTTTCTGACTTCTCTGAGAAAGGATTGCAAGATTTTCAGTGCCGTATGATAGGATGCATAACCCGAATAATATCCTGCCGCGTCTCCATGGTAAAATTTAAGAAAACTAGATGCTCGAACGTTTAAACTCTTTCGTAAAATCGTCGAGTGTTTAAAAAAATCAATTAATTGCAATTCGATCGAATAAATAACCAAAATAACAAATGATCTTTTCATACATTTTTCTTATCGAATACAACTTATCAACTTTAAAAATTACCAATGCCTGATCCGAGAGTCGTGTCGTGAAATTTACGATTTTTCATCTTATTAACGATCATAGAATCTGTTAAGAAATTAAAGTTGTTTGCTGCACGGTAAAACTTACTTGTGTGTATTATCGTGGCAATAACGAAGCACGAGAAGCAAAGGGAGAAATCTGTAAAAGAATGCGGAGATATCTCTGCCGGAACACGATCGCACTAATCGTATGCGCTTTTCACTTTTTAAGAAACATTTAAGCGTCCTTTGAAATAAATGAAATACGTCGTACGTTTTATGAGCAGCCGATAGAGTAATTAAAAATACAATCGAGAGAAAACTAAATTGAAACGGAAAAAATTAGGAAGAAAAAATATTAAATCCAAAAGTGACAATATAAAAAGACAAGTTCGCGCTATCTCTCGCGTTAAGAAAAACTCGTCGATCTTTTAACGAAGGAAAACGAACGCGTTGTTCTTCTATTTGCTTTTCAACCGTAATATCGATATATTCGCGTATCAAATCGTCCGAGACTGTCGACTAGATACCAATGCTCGAAGGCTGCTCGATAAAAGCCAGAGGTATCTTATCCGCCGTCTTTCTCGGTACTACGCGCGCTGTTAACTTCGGATAAATAAAATGATGTACTTATAAATCGAACGTTCCCTTATCTTCTATTTATATTCACGTAATAAAGTAAGTTCCGATAGGAAGGCGATACGAATAAGCGACAGTACAGCGCGCCAGAACCAACGAATTTCTCATCGAATCAAAAACTCGTCGAGACATATTGGCTAGTCGAAAAATTATCGAGCTTTCTTTCCTAAATATAATTATAAAAAGGCTCGATACTTTCTCGACTAGCCTACATTTGCATACGCATATATAATTGGCTGGTCGAAAAAGTATCGAGCCTTTTCCCTAAATTTAATCTTAAAGAGGCTCGATACTTTTTCGACTAGCCTACATGCGTATATGCATATATAATTGGGTAATCGAAAAAATATCGAGCTTTTTCCCTAAATGTAATCTTAAAAAGGCTCGATACTTTTTCGACTAGCTTACATCTACATGTATATATAATTAGGTAATCGAAAAAGTATCGAGTTTCTTGTCCTAAATTTCGTCTTCAAAAGATTCGATACTTTTTCGACCGTATATATTCCACGTATATAATATATATATATATATTTACACGCCACGTACACAAGCTCGCGATAGAAACGAGCGACTCCCGTCTTTACAGTTATTTCTTCCTTATTTTTCAATCTTTTAATTATCCCTCGATGGAAAATGTTGCCTCGTCGTCGTCATCGTCGACCGGTTAATCCTTCGTTCAGGGTCAACGTCGTGCAACGTCAACGAAAAATTCTCCGTTGGTACGGCGCTGGTAGCTGAACGATGACGACACGACGCGACCACGACGACGACGACGACGACGACAAGACGTCGGCATCATCGAAGATCGCCGATGTTTGCCGACGCGTACACGCGGGATCGAGCCATACGAACGTCATCCAGGAGTCGTCGATCGATTTAGTCGTCGTCGTTATATCCTATGACGTTCTAATGCGCGATAAAATCGAGCAGAGAGGTTCGGTGTTCCGATTCGACGTGCTTCATCGATCGCTTCGATCGCTAGACAGAGAAAAAGAGAAAGAAACACAGAGAGAGAGAAAGAGAGAGACGGAGATAGGCAAGAGGAAGGAGAGACGAAGAGAGAGAAACGCTTCGCGCCAGATCGAGGGAGTGTCGTTGGCACGTGGACGTCGTCTCGCGGTAAATAAAGGAAAGTGCGCAGGGTGAAACGTGTCAGGAGATCGTGCGCGAAATTCAAAATCGATAGGCGCATCGATCGTCGTTTCGGTGGTCGGTCCGCGATCGGTTCGGAATCGAGGCGGCGTTCCCTCGCGACGTAGGACACGAACCAACGGCTTTTACCGTTCCTTTCATCGCAAACTCGAAGAATTTCAGAGTCGTACGACGTGACGCGACTACCGGTACGAAGCCGCGCGATCTCTTACGAAGCGCTTGGATATACCAATGGAATGCGATCGAGCTGCTAATGGAGCGTACGTCGTTGCCGTCGTACCACGCGCAGCATCTTTCGCGACAGTCCGCGAGGAACATTGTTCACTCGGTAGTTAGAGACCGCGTTAACGACTTAAGTGCTGGCCTGGCTGCGCGCGTGTCGATCAACGACCAGGATCAGGATCAGGATCAGGACGAGGACGAGGACGAGACTGTGCGAGCGATTCTTTGGGTCCAGCGTCATTCGAGAGAAGCGTGTCGTGATGCTGTGCGTCGACCTAGAAGCTAGCTAGCTAACTGCTAACTGTTGTCACCGTACTCTTCTGAACATTCCAGGTGCGTGTGTATTTCCCAGACTTAAAATATGGGATTCGAGCGACGATCTTAGGTGCGCTATTGAGACAGAACGTGGAGAACATTGGCCAGTTGGTAGTTAAACAACGCGATAACGAATTAGGTGCTAACCTCGTTTGACGCGTGTCGATCAACGACCAGGATCAGGATGAGGTCAAGTGCGAGTGACCTGTGCGAGTGACCTGTGCGAGTGATTTTTTGGGTTCAACGTCGTTCGAAAGAAGCGTGTCGTGATGCCGTGCGTCGACCTAACAGCTAACTACTAGCAACTAGCAACTAGCTACTGTCATCGCGCTCTTCTGAACATTGCAGACTTAAAATATGGGATTCGGACGATGATCTTAGGTGCGTCATTGACACAGACCGCGAGGAACATTGGCCAGTTGGTAGAGAGCGCGATAACGACTTAAGTGCTAGCCTCGTTTGACGGGTGTCGATCAACGACCAGGATCAGGACGGGGACAAGGACACGGTGCGAGCGATTCTCTGAGTCTAGCGTATTTCGAAAGAAGCGTGTCGTAATCCTGTGCTTCGACATAGAAACTAGCTAGCTAGCTAGCTGTTGTCACCGTGCTCTTCTGAACATACCAGGTGCGTGCGTACTTCCCAGACTTGAAATATGGGATTCGAGCGACGATCTTAGGTGCGTTATTGAGACAGAACGCGAGGAACATTTGCCAGTTGGTAGTTAAACAACGCGATAACGAATTAAGTGCTAGCCTCGTTTGACGTGTGTCGATCAACGACCAGGATCAGGACGAGGGCCAGAACGAAAAGGAAGACACCGTGCGAGCGATTTTTCAAGTCCAGCGTCTTTCGAAAGAAACGTGTCGTGATGTTGTGCGTCGACCTAGCAGCTAGCTAGCGACTGTGACCGCGCTCCTCTGGACATTCCAGGTGCGTGCGTGTTTCCCCGACTTAAAATATGAGTTTCGAGCGACGATCTTGCGCGCGCGTCACTGAACTTGCGCAAAGTTTGCTTTTCTTTTTAACTCTTCGAGCCACGTAATTTCAGTCAATAAAGAAGGAAGCCCGTGTTGCAAAGAAATCGTATTCATGTCAAATCGAATTACGATAATTACGTTTATTTTCGCCAATGGAGAAATAAAATCACATCGAATTGATAAAAAAAAACATTTAGTTAAACGCAGAATCTATCGATGAACACGATGAATTGTCGAACTAGGTGAATCTCGATATAGACGTCTACGCTTAGTACGAGTAGTTTTATTTAGGTATAAAAAATGTGGGAGATTTTTAGCTTCGACATGCTTCGAAGGATTAACGCGTAGTTCGATGTCTTTCAGTTGGCCTGACGAACCCTGAACCTTTCGTAACGTTTTCTTATAACGCCGTATAACACTGTTTTTCCTCTTGAATAATCCAAAATGATAAAATCATTCTCGTTGACTGCAAAAAGGTCTGTTTCAAAGAGATCAATATCGTTGCCACCTTTGAATCCTTACCTCGCTGTTCGATCGGCGATTCCACGCTGATTACGATTGATCGCGATGAAAACGATGGAATTTAACTTGCTCAAAAATCGCTTATCGAATCAAATCCGTCATTGCGATTTCGCTATCGTATCGAATCGACGAGTGAACGAATTCGCGGATGATTGGAAGCGTTTCTTCTTGGACTTCTAGTTTAACCCATCGACTGCCAACTACGAGATATCTCGTAGTAAGCGTCTGTACCGAAAAT
>JAITYT010000090.1:1040816-1060271 GCA_025433975.1 Liostenogaster flavolineata | reverse complement strand
TGTGTGTGTGTGTGTGTGTGTGTATGATCAACGAAGAAAATAAATATCTGTCGTGTTATTTTGATTCTATTAGGTTCTTAAGCTTTTCCTCGTCTCTCGACCAACATTCTACGTTAACACGGTGACTAACATTTTATTTTTATTATTTAGATAATACAACGGAGGACGGTACTATTGAAAATGCCTATTCTTATCAAATAGACGACTTCAGTTCGGACTCAGAAATGGAAATGACCGAAGTAGAAGAACAAACTCACGATACGACTGAAAAATCCTACGATCGAGCAGTAAATAATTTTTGCGAAGTTCCTATAAATCCAATTCCAACGTCCAGAGAAAGCAGTCTGACTCAAACTCTTGGCAGAAGGATAAAGATCCTACGGAGAACTTGGAGTATCACGAAATGCAGCCTCAATAGAATACGCAGAAGAACGTCCGCGGACGAAGAACATGCCTCCGAAGAGAACAAACAAATTAGCAGCGCGTACCAGGCGACCGACGACGGAAAGTATTTTAGTTTCCGAAAGCATTTTAGAAAGAACTTTACCAGTCTTTCCAAATTTTATTTGAACAACGGCAGCGACATCTGCGATACCAAAAGTAATAACAATAATTTTACTAAAGAAAGAATTTACGCCAATAGCAATTGGTACGCTAGTTCCGTGAAGGAGAGCGCATCCATAAATCCTTCACAAATATACAAAAATGAAAGCGGTAAGTTTCATTTTCAGTTAAAATCCTTGTGCTAGCGATAAATATTAAAATTTTCTATTCAAATATATACTTTAAAGATTTGCGTAAGATATCCATAAATGTATTAGTATATGTTTATGTATAATATATAATAGTATATATTTATTAAATATATTATTGTACTCTTTCAACCAGCGTTCCCTGTAAACAACTATAGTATTTTGGCCGATCAAGAGCCCCTCTACCAATTTTACACAGCTGCGACTACACGCGTGGCTTTCGGATCTGATTCCGATGGATACGAAGAGGTAAATATTTGCCACGTTAATATTTCTTTGTACAAGATGTGTCGTTCGACTGAAAACGATGGAATACCTCTCGAAAGACTATCGAAGCTATCAAAATAACGTAAGGTATACTATGTACCTACCGTATCAAATCTTGTCATAAAAAAAAATTATAAATCAACCAAAGTCGGATAAATGCAAACAGAGACTGCTTTAGTTAGATAACGCGTCAGACATCGAATACATAATAATTATTCATAGAAAGGAATTTATTTTACTGCCAACTAAACTACCAATGTTTACAAATTCGTCTTCGAATACACGCGATTAGGTTAGTAAATCACGATTAAACGTATAATGTGGACGTATAAAGAACAGGACGTCGGGTTTTTTGAAAGCAGCAAACAAATTTAACCCATTACCCGCCGCAATTTAAAAATTCAAAAAAAAAATTAAATTGATTATATAATGATTTTCATACTAGCCAACTTTGAATTTGAAATTTGAAAATGTGTCCCAAAAATTGGCGGATAATGAGTAATGGCGGACAACACTGAACGTACCAAGCGGGTTCAAACGACCATTTTCAAAATTTACTTTAATTCTTTATATTGCTTATAAAAATGGAAGTATATGTTCGACTGTTTCGTTAGTATATCGTCGCATTATTTATCCTAATTATTATTACATTATTAATTAGAATATTGCTACATTATTTCCTTCGATGATAAATTAAAAATTTCTTTTCTAAAAATCAACGTCTCTTTCGTAAAGGATCGTTTGACCTTGCCATACGATTAGGTATACGAAAATACCGGTACGTTCAGTGTCAAAACTAATAAGTGATAAACTAAGAACCGGAAACGCGAGCGGACGCCGCACGAAACATCGCCGTTCGAATGCATCAAATACGAAATTACGTATTAATATGTCAATAGATGCGTTAATAAATTCTTAACTTACGTGATTTCACGCGCGCAAATACCCAGTAGAGGTAGTGGAGTCGTCGAGTGGTCAGCAGAGGTTCGCAGGTTGCAGTCCGAGTGCACGAAATAAAGTATTACTTTATTTTATTACGCGTAATTCGCGCGACGCGATCGCGATGCTCTCTCGTCTACGATCGGCGACGAACTGACAGTGTCCTTTCCAAAAGTCACCTAGGATCAACCGAAGTTCGACACGAGAGACGCGCGTGCAGATCTTTTCAAAATAAAAACACGTACATTTAATAACACGTACGTAAACGCGATTTATTTGATTTATTTATTCTCTTTAACTTTATGCGATTAAGAAGAGCCTAAATCGAAGATTTGTAAACAAATTTCTGTAACGACATTTCTTTCAGTATTTATGCATTTGTAGTGTTATATATGTATTCGCAGGTAGGAGATTTAAATAGTTCGCCAACTACCATAGATCTTGCACATTCGGGACATCGGACTTTGTGGTGCCAAACACCACAAGTTATACACAGCGGTTTGTTAGGTAAGTTGCAAACGAACGAATGTACGAATAAGCGGCCAATTTCTTTCGATCGATCGATTTAAATTCTAATTTTTCCGCAGAGAAATTAACAGCGGAAGAAAAAAGGATCCAAGAGGCGAAGTTCGAGATCCTTACATCCGAAGCATCCTACTTGAACTCATTGCGCGTACTGGAGAACGAGTTTCTCAATAATCACGAATTAGTAAATAATATTCTATCGTCTTCCGAAAAAGATAAACTCTTTGGCGGCGTACCAGGCGCGTTACAAGTATCGCAGGCGTTTCTGACCGATCTTGAAAGCGTATGGAAGGAAGATATCACGCTGTTAAGTTTGCCAGACGTTTTACTTAAATATGCTGAAAAATCTCTGCATATCTTTGTTGGATATTGTTCTAATCAGGTGAAGATAGACATGACCTTAAAGGAGTTAAGGTAATCACAAATACAATGTTTCATAATTTATTTATCTCTTCGTAGTTTCGTTCTCCTTTAAATATTCTGTTTTTCTTTCTCTTCGTACAGGGCACAGAAGAATTCAAAGTTTGCCGAGACCATCTCTAACATACAAATGCACCCAGCTTGTCAGAGTCTTTCCCTACATTCGTTCTTAATGCTACCGATGCAGCGCGTTACTAGGTAAAATACAATTACATTCGATATAAGACTCGTTTAAAAGCACTCCTCGTGTATTATGTACATTTATCGATAATGTTTAGGTTGCCTTTGTTAGTCGATGCAGTTCTTTCGAAATTATCTATGGAACATGCGGATAGACCCTTATGGGAAAAGGTATTATCAAACTTCAGTCATGTCGTTACCGAATGTAACGAAGGTGCTCGCGTAGCTGCGCAAGAGACAGAAATGGAAGTTCTGACGAGGTAAAACTATAACGTATCGAACGAAATTCTGCAAATATTTTTTATATCCGAGTAACAACATCATAAACTGGAGATATTTCGCATCGTACAAATTTACAGGAAATTGGAATACTCGTCGAAAATTAGACCGATCGTGCCGAAAAGTAGACACTTGGTTAAAAGTGGTCTTCTCGTTCAGTTATCGACGAAAGCTGACATGGAACGTAAACTTACATTTGGAAAGAAGTTTAATAAAACGCCATTGTATCTTTTTTTACTTAGCGATTACCTTTTAATCGCGAAGCTAAAGTCTAAGTATGTCTATATAATTTTTATCCTTCTTTACGAACGTACTATAATGTAATGCAAGATTTTATAAAAATTAATAGTATTTTTATCTACAGTACTCATGATGAAACGTACACTGTCATAGATACTTGTAAAAGAAGCCTTATCGCGTTAGAACCTGTTCTCGAAGACTCGCCATTTGCTGGACGTAACGCAATGATATTAACGCTTTTAGAAAATCATTGTGGCAATCAAGTGGAATACGTTTTTACGTGCGAAAGCGATACGGAACGAGAAAGATGGTTAGAAGCTGTTTCACAACCTAAGCGTGGTTTAGTCGGTGAAACGCTTTACGAAACTTGGGACTGCCCTCAAGTAATAGCATTATACTCCTATACGCCGAATCAATCCGATGAACTTTTGTTACAACCGGGTGAGCAATACAAATATTTTAATAATGAATATTTTTTTATTACACGCTAATACGTAAAGTTTATACATTTAATGTAAAAGACCATATTTGTAGCAAACACGAACAGGTAAATATAGTCGAACTTCTACAGATGCTTAGAAAATTTTTATCGACGTGGTTGTAATTTTTTTCTTTTTTATTAAAAAGTAGATCTCTGATTTTTTTTATAAGTAGATACAGATATGGATGTAGAGATATTTAGATATTAAGAAAATATTCTTTATCTGTCGATATATATCATTTAGTATTTTTAACAAAAGAACGAACTATGTATTATCAGTCTTACATTTTTTAGGCGATGTTATAAATGTTTTGAAGAAGATGGCAGACGGATGGTACTACGGTGAAAAATTGTTAAACAGCGAACAAGGTTGGTTCCCTGGAAATTACACGAAGGAAGTCGTTTCGGAACACGTTCGCGCGAGAAATTTAAAACAAAGACATCGTCTCTTAGCCCTGAGCGGAAGCGTATTGCAACGAAGAGCAAGACAGAATTTAACCGTTCATTGAAAAACAAATAAAGACACTTTTAAATTATTACTTATCGCGTACATAGTTCAGTATATTGTCAATAACGATATACTCGTGACGATCGTATTATTAACTGTATAGTTTTTCAATTGTATATTTATATTTGTCGCTGATTATAGTATATTACAATGTTCTGCGTAAATTAAAGATTACCTCCTCGCAAATGTTATATAACATAGCAATATGTAGAAAATAACAAAAAAGACTCATTGTTTGCGTATGAAAAAATAAAATTTATTCCGCTCGTTCTAATAAAGAAGCAGAAAACTACGATGGAATATTTTGAGCGTACACGTAGAAAAAGGAAGTTCTATATGATTCATCGACAGCATTCATAGCATTCATTGTATAATTGTATAAATAGAAAAACATTACATATTCGCAATATATAAATAAAAATATATGAGATTACAAAACTACGAGAATTATCAAAAATATAATAAGTTTCAGACTAAACATTAAAAACAGTCGTTAATATGTAGGAATCGTGGTGAAAATCTTTGACGATATCAAAATGGTATACTTTTCTGCTTAACTAAAAGTTTATGAATGTATTACGTATAACTGCATTATCACAATAGATCTGATAAATCGTTAAGTCTTGTATATCTTCGATTTGTTTCTTTAAAAATTTAAATGCGTGCCCTTGAATATCCGGATGGTCTTACTTGGAATAACTTCTTGACAAAGTAAACTTGTATTATGGTCGTTCCTGTAATTACAATGATCTGTATAATAGACCATGTCTGTACATACGAATTATTACTCAACAACAAATGTAAATCTCGTGCTTCTTGACTTCTGCTTAAATGCTGGGCCTGAAGTATCTCATTGATATTTTGTTCCACGTTTACTATCGAAGTCTGAAAGAATAAATATACGAAGCACTTTAAACGTTACGATACATCGGTATCGCATTTATTTAAAAAATTAACGCAATGAACTTACTGTAAAATTTTCAACGGAAAGATGCAATTCTTCCAATTCCTTCTTATATTTTTCCCATTGATCGTACCTAACGTCAAAATTTGTTCATTTAGTCGCAAAGAGATGTTGTCCTGCGTTCTATTCTATTCGACTGGCAAGAAAGTAATTTCAGTTTTCACACGTGACGGGTTTTTCTTTTTTTTTTGAATGACTTCCGTCGGTCAAAAATGGCAAAAAGTTCGTCGAATAAAATGAAAAAAATACTCACGCTGGAAAAACCCGAAATTACTTCTCTAGCTGGTCACTCGATCGTTCGAAATAATCGAGAACGACCTAATTACGAAAAAGGAAAAAAAAGTTCTCACCTTATCACAGTTATGTACAAATTGACCAGTTTCGCGGCGTATCTTGAAAATCGATTATCGATACACACGCTGTAATATCCACCTGTGATCGATTTATCCTGATAATCCGCACTGGTACGCCACTGATAAGGAAAAACTATCTCTCCCTCCGGATTTCTAACCGCGACACCAGCCTTCCCGTCTCCGCCTTGCAGTACCTGGCGTTTAATAATTCGGAGTAATTTAAAGAAAAAAAGAAGGAAAAGGCAAACATCCGCCGTTAAGAGCAAACCTTACGACGACGACGACGACGACGACGACGACGAATAACAAACGACAAACGATAATCTTTAATATTTAAAAAAAAATTGTTAAACGACGACTTCGACGCGGTAAAAACTATTAAGAGAACCATCTATGCGCGATGGATTTAAACGAATCGATGTCAGCGAACTCCCGCGAACTCTTCCACGTTCGTAACGTTTACGACGGAGCACGCGAAGGTCGATAAACTCACCATATGGTGAGTCGGCGACTCGAGTTTGGTCGCGACCAACCGTAAGAAACTTTCCGTACTTTCGTGCGGGGCATCTTTCCGACGATACTTGCCGTCTTATTCGCAGAGGAAACACGTCTCCAACGTGCGAGCGTGTATCATCGAGCTAAAGGTGACTCGTGTACCTGGAAGCTGACGTAGAAAGTTGCGCCTGGGTTTACGTATTGGTAATAACAATCCTCCTTGCCGGGATCGATGTGCACCTTGTAGTCCATCGTCACCGCGGGTAGAGTTTCGTACCACGGTTTCGTTACTTCGCATTTGGCGAGCCGATAGAACGCGAGAAACGCGAGCAATCGTAGGAGAGAAGACATCGCGGGCGCACGATGAGTTCAATCATCACAACTATCTACCAATCGAGCATCGCCCTCCGGACGGTGGCCCACCGACATCGGATGATCGAGTGGTCGGATCCTACTCCCACCTGCTCGCCGAGTGCCGCTATTCGAAAGTACTCTTCGTGCGCGAGACGACGGCTTTTGTCTGACGAAAGAAAAAAAAAAAAGTAAATAAATAAATAAAGAGAAGAAGAACGACAGCGCTACCTTAACCCTTCGAGCGTCACGCAGAATTGTCTAATTCTTGCGAAAATTGCCATGCTATTTTTTTATATAAAAGATTATCTTATTATGCACGATTATTTTACGATGAATTATGAATCGTTCGATTTTTATTTACATTTATAGCTCTCGAAAAAGGAATCGCTCGCGGCGACATCGGCGCTTAACCCATTTGCATCGTAAGCGCATTTCACTCGCGCATATATGCTCGCAAACGTTGCGTAGTTCGTTTGTTAGAAAGGAAGAGAAAAGATACGTTTTACCGATGTGACAATTGCCATGTGGCATTACGCATCGAACATTTCAAACGTTATCGCGTTGTGCGAAATAATTGGATGCCATTTCTATCGTGATTATTAATCTATAGTGAGATAAACGTTCTTTGAAATTCTTTATTTATGCAAAATTGCTTTTTTTCATATTTTTCTTGAACATTTTCATTTAAATACAACCAACAAATGTTGGCGATAAGAACAAATTTCCCACTTTTCCATGCGATGCAAATGGGTTAAAGGGTTAAATCAACGTCGCGAAGATCGAAGTTTACGGCTTCGTAGGATAGAGAGGATTTTATCCGAAGCGAAGAAAAAAGAGAAAGCGTAAAATGAACCAAACGACACTCGACTAGGAAACGATGCTACCGCTCGGATGTACCGCTTAAATACCGTGGAGCTGGCGTAGCCTGAAGCGAGTAGCGAAATTAGGGAAGCATTTGTAAACTCGAAGGTTCGTTAATCGAATTTTCGAAATTATCGATCAACGGAAGAATTTATCGAAACGAAAGTACGGGAAGTTCACTTATCTCCATTTTAACGTCACTTGTTTTCGCGCGAGTTGTGATTATTACGCGGAGTTTGTCCAAGTAGAGGCGAATTTGTACGGAATTTTATGAATGCATGCATTTCAATGAAACGTTGCGTCTAGATTCGTCTCTTTTTTTCGTCAGGACAATCTCATCGAATTTTACAACGCGTGAGAAATAAAATGGTTAAATTTGTCGACGAACGGTACTCGAGATTAGGAAATAAATTGATTAGGTGACTGCAGCTACGCCGTGAAATAACTGCGTTTGTTTTACTAGGTCTCGGTATATCCGTTGACGATTTCGTCGAAGTTCTCTCGGCCAATCGCGATGGTAGACGAGAGTTAAGATAAAGCGAACATCTCGTCTATTATATCTGCTTTTTTTTTTGGAGAATGAACAGTCAAGAGGTCGCTAATATACGACCAATATTTTCTTTCACGTTAAACCTCGTAAGTTTAATTATCTTCGATATCTCGTCGATGAGCGTAGAGAATGTTAATACCATTTTCATGTTATAATTCTATTTCGTCATTCGATATTATGCATTCGTATACCGATGCTCGCCAATATATGGTCAATTTTTGTCTTCACTTTTTATCTCGCTCGTACGTCGATCCCTTTGAAATAAGAGAAATATAAAAATTTCAAGAGTTTATAAATTAAAGAAGATTAGTTCAGGCGATCGATCATAATCGTATCGGTTACATCACATATCCCTGATATATATTTTTATTAGTCTTACGAATTAGATAGAACGAAAAGATAGCTATAATATAAGAGAGGAATAAGTCAGAAAAAAATAAGTGTTTTAATGTTATCGTACTTAAGGAAGTACGCGTTATTCGAAAGAAAGCTCGATTCGGTCGATAGGTACGATCGTAATAGAACGTAATACGTGGCGTTATGTAGCATTCGATGTATATTATTCGTAGTAACTTTATGAAAATGTCTTTTTCGAATGAAAATAATTGATTAAAAATTATATATTTTGCATTGTTGTATACAGATAATAAGAAGTAAAAATTGAAGCATGAACTTGATTAAAGATCAAAGTTCGGAAGGTGTAATAGATTTGCAACTTCAAGACTTTATGGAAAGAGAATCTCGAAAACAGCAGTTTCAGGTTAGTTTTTTTTGTTATCTTCCCGTATCAACATAATATTTATATTAATGTACGAACTGTATCGTGTGCTGCTGTGATACGTTGGAATTTTTACAAAAGTAAGAGACAACGTTTCAAAGTAAAATTCATTATGACGAAATTGAAATTAATATTAATTGTCGACTCATGTAATTATCGTTGATGTATTATAATCTTTATCATTTTATTTTATAGGGTTTGGTTCATAGTCTCACCGATATCTGCTGGGAAACTTGTATCGACAAACCTACCGTTCGACTAGAAACTAAAATTGAAAAGTGTCTTATAAATTGCGTCGAAAGATTCATCGATACGACCAATTTCATTACGAATAGATTAAAGCAATCTGTTATTACTGATAATTCGGATCTCGATTTAGAGTAAATAAGCGCGGAAACGAATTCCGATTGTATCCTTGCGACTAATACGTTACGAATACATAATAAATTCAAATAAATATATCATTGTTGACACACCGTTAAGCGTTTCGGTCTAGCAACGATATGTTTTCGAAGATACAAGGATTTTTAAATCGTCATAAAAATAAAATTCTGTTTGGTAGTGCGGTCGTCGGTGCTATCCTTTATGTAACACGTTATACTCAGAAGCAAATTCGACAATGGCAAGAACACGAGATTAAGGATATCCTAGAGAGAACTAGAAGACGAGAATATTTTGAGAAAACGGAAACGATATGCGATCAAATGATACAATCCATTGCGGTACCCTTAAGAAAATCCATAGCGCAGACAGTGGACACCGAAAGCATTTTAAATAAACTCAGGAGTCACAGTGATGATAAAATAGCATTATGGAATCAATTGAAAGTTCTAACGATTACAAGATCGGTCGCAATTGTTTATGCGCAGGTTATGCTTGTAATTATTATTAGAATTCAGTTCAATTTAATAGGAGCATATACGTATAAAACCTCTCCGAATACGGAAAATACTATTTCTATGGAAAATGAAAACGTACAAACAAAATACATGTCGCTTGGCGTATATTTTCTATGCCAAGGAATTCCAAAATTATGTTCCTTTATCGAAAAGAAGGTCGCAGAAGTTACAGCTTCGATATCATTAATGGATTTATTAACTTTAAGGGATGTGGAACAAATTTATTGGGCTACTGTTTCATCGATAATAGCAGACGGCTCTAAAGACCCTATTAAAAATCTTTCTTTATATACATTACCACCCGACTATGA
Source organism: Liostenogaster flavolineata (assembly GCA_025433975.1). Taxonomy (NCBI): domain Eukaryota; kingdom Metazoa; phylum Arthropoda; class Insecta; order Hymenoptera; family Vespidae; genus Liostenogaster; species Liostenogaster flavolineata. The sequence goes on along the minus strand of JAITYT010000090.1, from coordinate 1,050,115 downwards.
AGCAGAAAATAATAATATGTTTTCAACGATGGTAGATCAAACTTTCGATCTGTTAGAAAGTACCGAAGTACAGAGTTTGGCTCAGAGTAATATTAGAAGTGGGTTTGTTTTACTAATGGATCGTATATCACAACATTTTAGTAATTCCGTTAAAATAAGTAAAAAGGACAATCTGCAATGTAATGGGTCGAAATTGTCGAATGGTATAGATAAATTAAAGACGCATTCCGTTTCACCACGATCTCCTAAATCTATCAAAAATGACTTTGTCAATATAAATACAATTTCTATACATATGGCTAAAATAATTCCAATGTTAAAGGGAGAGATTCCAGATATACAGAAATCCGGTGATCTGCCTGCAGAGTGGTTAAAACTTCTTATATTGAACGATAAACTTAAAATACTCGGAGCTAACATCTACGAAGCATTTAGCTTTTGAAGAATTGTATTTTATAACATCGGGTAACGTTTATAAGAAAATTTTGCATAGAGATTGAGCTTATTAAATGTCACTCTAATTCTCTAATTAATTAAAAGTAATAAGTAGTATCGATATAGCACCTTGTTTATTACCAATTTTATATGTTATATTTAAATGTGCTTAAGAAATTTTATTTTATTTTTTTTCTTTGGTGTACTTTAAAAACTTTTATTAAATGTATCGTATACGTTGTAAGTACTGGAAGTACTGTTAAAAAGATATATTTATATCACAGATGCTATATATATATGTGTGTGTAATGAAAAAAATATAAATGGGAACTATATTTTATACAACGCACTTTATATTTATATTCAAAAAATAGTAAGATTTAAATTTTCCTCGTTAAAATAAGTAACTATTAAATTTCATCAATATATTATAAAACAACTTAATGTTTCGTAAACATTTAGTAATCATAAATAGTTAGTATAATGTAGGAAATGGAAACGTTTATCTTACACTGTGTGCGCGCGCGCGTGTGCGTGTGTGTTTTTATTTTTATTATCGTTTGTTATATTATTTTTCTTTAAGTCGATGGTATTAATATTGAAGTGTAGCAATAACGAGTAGAATTGTAGTTTTTTATAAAATTAATTTTGCAACAGTTTATGAATAAAGTAGTTACTCGTAAAGCAAAAGATTTAAAAATAATAATTTAATATGTCCATGTCTTATTTTCTCAAGATAAGATTTAATAACAAATTTATTACTTTTCGTTAAATTCTTGAAAAATTTTTAGAATTATTTATCAATATACGAACATTTAAATAAAATGACCAATGTGACACACACGTATATTCACAACTCTTTTAAATAATTATCGTTATTATATTTGATATACATATAAAGTGCTTATCTGTCATTGTTTTATTCAATATTTCAGAAATTCCTTTTCGTAAAAAAAATATGGGTTATATTTTTTTTTATAAAATAAGATATGCGTTCTATAATTTAATGAAAAATTAATGAATTTAATGGTAAGGGCAGTTTTTTATATTAAAAAAATTTGATTGAATAATATCTATATTCTTTTGAATAAAAATATGGTTATTATATCAGCGGAGTATTCGTCAAATTAAAAATAAGATACGCGAAATAAAATTGAAGCCTCACGTGGAACGTGTTGAAGTTTCATAATGGAATGTTACGTATTTTAATACGAACTCTAATTAAAATGTCGATAAAATGGTACGATTATACACGGCTTAGATTATCATATTACTGTACACATATATTCTCTTTGCTATGTAAATATAATTGTATATAACGGTTATGTAAAGTGAAAAATAATAAATTAGATATATAAGAGTATTTATTGTTTAATAACAATTTTTAATTTAATCCTTAGATTAGAACAGTTGCATTATTTAAAAATCTTTCTTTAATTCAACAAACATATATATTTATAGATTAAAACTCTGTTCCAACAGCTTATATTAATATTTAGCTGGTAATATAAAACTACGTATTTCTTTTCGAAGAGCATTTTCGGTCGTTGTAAGTTTTATCGGTGTAAAAAATTGTCAATGCAATAATTATCATCGATATGCAACATGGTATATATTACGGCGCGTAAGTAACTTTTGACCTATGATACTACAGGACAAGTATGATTATTAAGTCAAATACATAATTTCAACGGCCGATATTATACTGTAGCTTATCAACATGCAATCTTTTATCCATATATCACTGTTTATTGGATTTTTTACCATCATGCACGGAACATATCGTTGTCTATAAGTGCTGCCGCATATGTCTTTTATAAGGGTGGATGTAAAAAGTAAATAGCAAGTATCTTTTAATATGTCAATTTATAATAAATATAGTATTTTGTTGTTACAGTCGAAAGTATATTCAAAGCAAATTCAATTATGTAATAACATATGGACACACCAAAGTAAATTTCTACTTTTCTTTAGGTAATACTATAAAAGTAACAGCACTTTTTACATTTGCATATATCATTAAATATAAGTATATAAAGGAAAGAACTAATAACACTGACATTACATTTAGTATGAATCACGCGATGTTATGTTTCTTTGTTTAAAAAGTTATTAGGCATCTTTTTATTTTTATCAAGAAGACGATAAAGAAACGAATATCGATAAAAATAGATGGTATTTATGATTAAAATTATAATATTTAAACAAAATTTCTGTCCTTTTAAATTAACTATGCTACGTTTCAATATTTTTTTCATTATTAAAAATTACCATGACACCTCTGATTATATTTTATAATAATCAGAATACAGTAATCGGTGTAATTTGTATTTTTATTATGAAATATATAACTAAAAAAGATACGATTATTTATTTTAAAAAAAGGTACGTATTTATTTAAAATCATTATATGCAACACATATCTTTGCAATGTATTCACTTTCTCGATAGGCAACTGTGAAAAGATTATATTTCTCTATGACATGAAGTATCAATGTATATATGAATTTAACAATAACAAATCAAACTGAGCTATATTTATATGATATAATAAGAAATATTAAAGAATATTCAATTCTATTCTGTTTCATTTTTAAATAAATATGTCTATCTATCAGTGTTTGCCAATCGATTAGTATAGTGTGTTATTAATTATAATTATATCATCTGCTAGCTAAATAAAATATTTCTTATTATTTGGCCCCTACATGAATATTGCACTTCTAATTCTTGGGAACAGAATAAATTTGAAGAATCTCAAATATGATTGAATTATTTTTTTTCCATTTTTACGCATTTGGCAGTGTCTTAATCAACCATTCTACAATACAATAATTGTCTTGCTACTCATTTTTGCATTCATTAAAAGTCATTATATCATTTATATTTTCATAGTACATCAGTTTTTTGTAGATTGGTAAACACTGACTTGTAGAATAGAGAGCTCTTCATTTTATTTTCTTTAATTGTGATTTGTCCCCTTCGCTTTAACTTACTTTAATTTTTACCTTTTTTACTCTTTCGTAGTGTGCTACATTTAGAAATAATCGTTTGATCTTTTTCATCGTCAACATGCTTTATTCCTATTTCTTTTTCATTGTATTTAAAATCATTCAAATTCTCCATATTGTAATTTTTCTCATTATAGTAATCCAGTATTATTTGCCTTTCTTTATTCTTATTTTCTGATTCAATTTCTTCTTCCTCAATTTGAACATTTACTTCTCTCTCTGCATCTTCCTCCGTGTCTTTATTTTCTTCGTTTTCTTCCTCACCTTCCTCATCTTCCTCCTCCTCCTCCTCCTCCTCTTCTTTTTCTTCATTTTCTCTTTCTGCTTCATCTTCCTCCTCTTCCTCCTCTTCCTCTGTTTCACCTTCTTCTTCTTCTTCTTCTTCTTCTTCTCCCTCCGTTTCACCTTCTTCTTCTCCCTCTGCTTCATCTTCCTCCTCCTCCTCTACCTCCTTCTCTTCTTCCTCTTCCTCTTCTTCTTCTTCTTCTTCTTCATTTTCCACTTCTTCTTCTACCTCCTCTTCCTCCTCTTCTTCTGCTTCCTCCTCTTCTTCCTCTTCCTCCTCCTCCTCCTCTTGCTTTTCTTCCGCCTTTCTCTTTCCCATAATTTTTTCTTCAATTTTCTTTTCTTGTTTTACACTTTCTTCTTCTTCTCCTACCATTTTTCGCTTATTTTCTCTATTTTTTTCTTCAATTTCTTCCTCTTGCATCACAATTTCTCTTTCTTCCTTCTTCTTATTTCCTCTCATTTCACTTTGTCTACTATTTTTATCTTGCCTTAACTCTTCTTCGTTTGTTTCTTCGTATCCCCGCATTACTTCTTTATTATAACAACGTAAAATTACTCGTTCTCCTTCGTTCTTAATTATATCGCTATCGTCAAATTGATTTCCCTTTCTCCTTCCTATATTCTGTACAGTCGTAGTAACCGCTGGTTTTTCCTGAGTTACTGTTTTCTCTTGATTCATATCCTTTATCCTTACACAATCGATATTTTCTATCTGCTCTCTTTCCATATCCTCATCACTCGATTCCTAAAAAATGTATATAAAAATTACTATTTCACGTCTTTTTTATTACGCATGAATTGATTTAAAAAGCCAATAAAGAAAATATTTTTCATACAGAAATTAACTTGTATCATACTCTGTATAGTATAAATTAGTACTAGTATATATAATTGTATATAATATTCTAATGCTTTAACATGTCGATGATGTATTTACGTATATCAGTTTCGATTATTCGAGGAGGTTAGTTAGTTTATAAAATTATACTCGAACCGACGAACAAAAATTGTTTACTTCATAAAATAATAATGTTACGAGACTAACGTAAATGCACAAATGCATTAAATCATTCCTTATAAAAATTCTGCAATATTTTTCTTAGAACTAAATATACAAGTACAAATTTTGATCATTACATCAAGTAACTTATATAAAAATTAAGCAAACGATTAAATGAAGAAAAGAATCACCAAATAAAACAAGGCTCCTCAGTTTCATTTAATTCAGTTGGTAATTCTAATATTTTCTTACAGCTGCGATCTGGTCGAGGCTGATGAGAGAGAGAGTCATTTTGCCTGAGAGAATAACAGGTGCTTCTGCATCCTGTTCCACCTTTTGCTCTTGAGTTTCTGAATCTGTTACAAGTAATTCGCATTGCGAAGGAAGAGCACCTTCTAAATATATAGGTTTTGGAGGGGTTTCTTCCCTTTTTGAGGGGCTGCAAACATAGATTCGACTTGTATAAAACTGCATTATTCTTTATAAACTTAACAATAATCGATATGCTTCGATAGCTACCTAGGAGGTACAGGTATTATAGGGGTAGTAGGTCGTGCACATTTTTGTCCGCTCTTGCAGGTAGAAGTCATTTCCATGCCCATAACTTTCACCGTCGGTGATGTTTCTAAGTTTTCTAGCTCTTTGTCGCTTTCGCTAATATCAGTCTCCTGGGTGGTGGTATCTTCCTATAAATCCGATCATCGCAATAATAGACTTAAAACTATTTCTTTCGATACAACTACATAGCTATCTTTTACACATCGGTAAAGATAATGTTGCGCAATGTCGTATTTTAAAAAAATGTTATACGTGAAATATAACTAAAAGAAAGCAAAGCTGATCTCTCGGTTACTAATTATAAAATAATAGTTATTTGCGTACAATTTCATCCTACAATTTTTCTAAATTGAATCTATATAATAGGAAGCATGTATTATTAAGATATTCTCTGTATTAATACGTTGGTTATTTTCAATTATTAGATATAATATCTTACAACTGTTTCAAGAGTTTTTCTTTTGGAACCAACATATTAATCTAATACAATTTTAAGCAGCTATCATGCACAGTATTTATCTCGTAAAACCGATACTTTTACTTGAGCTTATAAATATCAAAATACATTCGTAGACATTAGATGTTGGTATCTAAAGTCGTGAAAGAATAAAATTTGATCGTTTGAAAGTTAAAAGGTCGAACGATCCAAAGACACGATATCGTTATGATACATAAGTAGAAAGTATTTTATGTATCCTATATTATATTATTAATAAATTAAAAATAAACGATATAATATAATGTACACGTTCGTAACGACACATTTTTCGAGGATGATATGCTTTTAAATTAAATAAATAATAACGATCGTGAAAGAAGAGTCTCCTTTTTCTCTACTATTTATCGAATCGAATTATTTTAGATATTTTAGACAATATGAATTTCCAATATTTTCGCTCGATCAATTGTGTATTCGTAAAGAGAATGTTCAACGACGTCATGATTTTATTAGAAAAAATCCTAAATAAAATAGTGTAAGTATACTATTCAATCGTATTAATTATCACTACAGGATTAAAATAATGATAATACAGCGTTTCAGATAATTAAGTAAGGAAGTTCGATAAAAGAAGAAAATATTTGCAGAGGAAACAAATTTCTTATGAACACTCGGTTATTGTTGTTAGAAACAATCGTGGTAGCGAGAAATGTACCTTAGAGCAGTGACAAACCCCTGCCAGACCATTGGACTTTGGAGCCTCCCCTACTACTCAAAATATAAAAACAAATGTGCTATAAATTTCTGCTACCCTGCTATTCTTATATCAAATGCTTATAACAAGTATTAAATTCTATTAAAATATGAGTATATATCTTAAATTAAAAGAAATATTTGACTGACTGCTATTCAGAAAGTTCGTAACGGTTAACCGCATGCTTTGAACTTTGTAAAAAGCCAAAATTTAAAAATCGAATTTTGAATTAAATGTACAACGTTTACGATGTACATTGGGATATGTAAAGCTTGGGACGCAATCATAACACAAGGAGGACGTGCACATTTCTAAAGTCTAGGAAACATAAAATATAGATTGCTTCAAAATTAATTTAGTAAACCTTAATTTCTCGTTGTAAACATGGATTATGCATTACTGAACGTGTTATGTTGCCCATCTGAACAACAATTCTTTCCATGGCTGCTTCCGTCTCGACCAATCGTTGTCTCAGTTGATCTATCTCTATGTCTCCTGCCGCTTCTTGTGTTCCAGCATGAAGAACATTACCAAATGGGTTTACGATAAATACGAATACTTACAATATTTTCGATTTTATTTAAATTGTGTTTTGTAAGTATACCCATAGAATAAATTTGTATATCTTAATTTTGCAAACCTTGCGTCATGCATCGTGTAACATTTTTACCCAAGGAGACATGTACCTTAATTCTTATTAATTCTTTAAACGAATTAGCTTTCAGAGGAAAACAATACATTAACAGTAATGCAAAAGAGTTATCATTAGAGTTCAGTATAAAGATTATAGAACTTACGATCCTTTAACTCCTCCATCGTAGGAGTCGGTATAAGTGGCTGCGAATCTTTTTGATACTGTAGCGTTTCACCGATCATCGCGCCAGCGAGCGTCTCTGGACTAAATACCATTTTGCGGAATTCTTTTTCAGCGGCTGCGCTTGGATACTCCGTGATAATTTCACTGCTTGAATTTTTCTTCAATACCTGATAGTGCATACGCTTCGCTATATCGTACTTCGCTTATACTTCTCGATACTTTTTTACGATGACAAATATCGCTAAATATTACCTTAACAATAGTATATAGAAAGAATAGTACAATGCCTAAAGTATACAAAGGCATAATAATCCCCATTGTGCCATTTCCTTTCGGCGCCGACGTCACATGGCCAGCTCCTCCCATGGGTGGTCTCATCTTTGGCATAACGTAATCGGGCCTTTCCACGATTTTTGGCATGATGTGCGAGGAAGGTATATTTCTTCCGCGCTCTCTCATCGCAGGATGAAGACCTCCGGCGTGAGGCGGAGTACGCCTTTCTTGCTTCAACGTAGCTGCACACGATACGAATCGTATAATTATTCGTAGCTCGCTATACGTTTAACACTCCCATTTCCAAGCGTAAGGGTGATACAATACTTTTCGGTTAATAATTTTAGAGCGGAAATACATTCCTTAACTCGCAGTAGTTGGTTAGGTCACGACTAAATAGATATCGTGCGCTCCACGAATAAAATTCTAACTTTGCAAATATTAGTCTTACGAACAAAACTATTCTTAGTATAAGTAAAGCGTAAAGCGAAAGATACAATTGTTACGTTCTATATAAAATCAATTATGGAAATTCATCGTTCGATACACATCCGTCATAGACGGTTTAAGGAAGGAACGAATGCATTTCTGATACGAATGTATCATAAATTAACGAGGTATGCTGCGTCGAATACCGTTACACGAACAGTTGTTTGCCTACTTACGATACGTACAATTTTATGATTTATCATGATTATGATTTGACGACGACCGCAGGTAAGCGAACTCCGTCGTAGGTATATAAATTGTCGATCGGAATTGTGAATTTGTACCGTAACGTTGCGTTCCGACAAATGCATCAACATCGAAGAGCTAAAAAGACTTTCTCTCCGACAGCTGGTTAGTCGTGCTTTTATCGATGTCAGTGTTAGTTCAAACAGCGGTAGACTATTTAAAAATCAGAGAAAATTCTTACTATGAGGCATTAAAATGTGGTATCTTATGAGATGCGGCGTTCCCAACTGTGACAAAGATATACCAAAATTCACTTTTAGACAAATAGAGCTATTGAACGATCTAATCTCTTCTAAGACTTGTTTATAAGTTTTCCCCAAGCGTTCTCGCTCCGCCAGGAAAGTCGACAAATCTATGCCACACCTCGCCAGAACTTCCTCTTTGCATAAGTTCGTAACCTGCGCTAGGGGTCCGCTAGTTCTCAAAACGTCTCTCACTCGTGGATCGACTTGATGATGCCTCAATATGTTTTGACACATCTCTTGCACGATGTCCAAAGTGGTGACATCGCTTTCGAATATTACTTCGCAGCATGCTAACAAACAGTTTAAAATTACAAGAAGGTACGCGACGTGCCCTTCCTTATCTTAAGTAGCATCGGATATCTCGTCTCTCTACGTCGCTCCCGCAGCATTCTTTGAACCTTTCAACGCGAAAGGCGTATATATACGCTCGCTAAATTTTTCCTCCTACAAGACATCTACCGTTTTACCGAACCAATCCAACGTAGAATTTATTGTTTAGCGCGACACAGCGCGACTGGAAAAAGCTGATTTAGGCAGTCGTTGATGTTAAAAATGAATCGGATTTTCCCAATGAAACGTCACGACGTGCAAGAGTCAGTCACAGCGACTGACGTACGAATATCGCGTCGTATGTATCGTTTCTCTCGACTCAACGGTACTAAGAGGGGAAAAGATCAAAAAAGGAAAAAAAAAAAAATAAACAAACAATCAAAAAAACGCGGGGACGATTCGTCCGCGCGCGAG
>JAITYT010000090.1:986212-998536 GCA_025433975.1 Liostenogaster flavolineata | reverse complement strand
CCTAGTCTACCACGACTAGGTGCTAGGCAAAGCGTTTATTGCTTATTTGTACTAAGCAGTCGCCACAGTATTGTCGCGTGGAAAAATCGTCGGAGAGCGTAAAGGAAAACTACTATTTGTATCGTGCGAAAGCATTTTATTAATTGCTACGTGCCTGTACTTGTCATTTCAAACTATTCGGAGAAGAAACTAGCAGGAAGTGACTAGCGCGGCTTCCGCTCGCTAGGGTTATACTACCGCGCGCCTAGCGGTCGTTCTTACAACTATTGTCGATGCGCGCGCCGCCTAAGGGCGACTGTGCTGCCACAAACATTCTTACTTCTTGCATTCTGTCCAATTTGCAAATGAAACTTTAATTTTTCGAGATGATTTCTGAATTTAACGACGTATCAAAGATAAGAATACGCAAAAATATCCTACCTCGGTTGAACATTGGATTACGTGTATATTATTGCGTTATAATAAAAATAAATGTAACAAATAGACACGTTCATGCGGATGAGTTTGAAGTACTAATATGGATAGATTATATTTTAATTGGAAACTATCGTGTAATTACGATAAATGAAACTTGTAGAATTCATTTATTTCGCATAAGCTGTTTAATGGTTGCCTTTTGATGATTCGTTCGTTAAATCGTTCGTGTTTTACTCTCAAGTTTCATTTGATCGATGACGAAATATATGAATGTAGTGGGGTGATACACAAAGAAAAGCGGTTGCAAATGGTTACTGAGTCGGATACTGACTTAGAACGCTATAACTTAGTGGTAAGATGGCCACGTCCGATTCCAAAGCCCCTTTACGGACCGTAAAAAGAGTACAATTTGGAATTCTTTCTCCTGATGAGATCGTAAGTTACTTCCGACGTAACGTTACGCACAGAGTTATAAGATAAATTATATATAACGGTTTAAATAAACGTCGATATCACGATATATCGTCGAACTGCGTTGCTGATCAACTAGTTTGTTATCTTCGACGATTGATTCTTGAAATAAGGATTGACACTGGGTTTATGAGTATTTCTTATATATTTATGTTTATGGGCACCCATCGATTTGATACGTTCACGAAGTTACACATTTTCTTTAGAAAATGAGTTATTCTATTTAAAAGCAACTTAATTATACACTTAACTTATATTTCATTATTACTATGCGGCGTCAAATAAAATTTGTAATTTTTAACATTACACGACGCTACGTTTATTCAGCGCATTTCTTTTACATATATATTCGATTTTGTTGGCACATTTTTCACGAACATTCTTCTTAGATTGTCTACAATTTTTATTACTTTTATTTTATTTGTTTGCGGCACCTGACTTTGCAAGTCCTACGTACTGCTGTTGGTTTTTCTTGTTTTCGTTAGCAAATCCTTCTATCGATTGAAAAAGAAAATTTCTTATGGATATCTTTGAAAATTAATTAATCTTTGATCCGGTACATTCCTAATATAATATGCGTGAATTTATTGTTGCTAAATCCAAAGTATCGAAGGGTACTTGCAGATTAATTACTGATTCGAATTTAAAATAAAGTATAAGTTGATTCAATTTTCTTTAAATTTATCATATTGTAATAATTATTATTATTATCAAAAATAATGTTAAACATTAAAACTTTGTTTTTTTCTTGCCTTTATATAAAATGGAATTTGCAACAAAGCGTAGTAATCGTTTTTAGTATACTAATCGATGTGTTGTTTACAGCGTCGTATGTCAGTCACCGATGGTGGCATACGGTTTCCAGAAACCATGGAAGGAGGCCGCCCAAAGCTGGGTGGCCTCATGGATCCAAGGCAAGGTGTTATCGATAGGAACTCTCGTTGCCAAACATGTGCTGGAAACATGACAGAATGTTCTGGTCACTTTGGACACATTGATTTAGCCAAACCAGTTTTTCATGTTGGATTTATAACAAAAACGATAAAAATTCTTAGATGCGTATGCTTTTATTGTTCTAAACTTCTAGTTAGTCCTGTAAGTAACGAGAGTCTCAGATAATTTAATATCTTATAAATAAGTTTTTGTTTCTGTATCATTTACAAATTCTATTCTTTCTATTCTTCCTCATTTTAATTTCTTATTAATATTATATTATAATTACAATATTAGCATTTAATTTGTATAGCGATGCGTACAAGTATTTTAAAAATAATGTTTTGCTTTCGCAGCACAATCCTAAAATTAAAGAAATTGTTATGAAGACTAAAGGACAGCCACGAAAACGTCTGACATTTGTGTATGATTTATGTAAGAGCAAAAATATATGCGAAGGAGGTGATGAAATGGATATCAATAAAGAAAACCAAGAACAACAACCTGCAGACAGAAAACCAGGTCACGGAGGTTGCGGTAGGTATCAACCAAATTTGAGGAGATCTGGTTTAGAAGTTTCCGCAGAATGGAAGCACGTAAATGAAGATTCGCAAGAGAAAAAAATGATTCTCACCGCGGAGAGAGCATGGGAAGTTTTAAAGCATATCACCGACGAAGAGTCCTTTATTCTTGGTATGGATCCAAAATTCGCAAGACCGGATTGGATGATAGTTACAGTGTTACCCGTTCCACCATTGTCCGTAAGACCTGCCGTCATTATGTACGGTTCAGCCAAAAATCAAGACGATCTAACGCATAAGTTGGCAGATATTATAAAGTCAAACAATGAATTACTTAGAAATGAGCAAGCGGGTGGTGCTGCTCATATTATATCGGAAAATATAAAAATGTTGCAATTTCATGTAGCGACTCTGGTAGACAATGATATGCCTGGAATGCCCAGAGCCATGCAAAAATCTGGGAAACCATTAAAAGCTATTAAAGCGAGATTAAAAGGAAAAGAAGGTAGAATACGAGGAAATTTGATGGGGAAGCGTGTCGATTTTTCAGCTCGTACCGTTATTACGCCAGATCCAAATTTGCGTATCGATCAAGTAGGCGTTCCGAGAAGTATTGCGCAAAATCTAACGTTTCCAGAAATCGTGACACCATTTAATATCGACAAGATGCAAGAATTAGTCAGACGTGGAAACTCGCAGTATCCAGGTGCGAAATATATAGTCAGAGATAACGGCGAACGTATCGATTTAAGGTTTCATCCTAAACCTTCGGATCTTCATCTTCAGTGCGGTTATAGAGTGGAAAGACACATCAGGGATGGTGATCTAGTTATCTTTAACCGTCAACCAACGCTTCACAAAATGAGTATGATGGGACACAGAGTCAAAGTTTTACCATGGAGTACTTTTCGTATGAATCTTAGTTGTACATCGCCGTACAATGCAGATTTTGACGGAGATGAAATGAACCTGCATGTTCCTCAATCGATGGAAACCCGCGCAGAGGTGGAGAATATTCACGTCACTCCTCGCCAAATCATTACACCACAGGCGAATAAGCCAGTAATGGGTATCGTACAAGATACTTTGACAGCCGTGAGGAAAATGACAAAGAGAGACGTATTCATAGAAAAGGAACAGATGATGAACATCCTTATGTTCTTACCTAGCTGGGATGGTAAAATGCCTCAACCGTGCATCTTGAAACCGAAACCTTTGTGGACGGGTAAACAAATTTTCTCCTTGATTATCCCTGGAAACGTGAATATGATAAGAACTCACAGTACGCATCCCGACGAAGAAGACGACGGACCTTATAAATGGATATCACCGGGTGATACCAAAGTTATGGTGGAGCATGGAGAGTTAGTAATGGGTATTCTTTGTAAAAAGACATTGGGTACATCTGCAGGATCTCTGCTCCATATATGTATGTTGGAATTGGGTCACGAAGTTTGCGGACGATTTTATGGAAACATTCAAACTGTCATCAATAATTGGCTGTTGTTGGAAGGTCACTCTATCGGTATAGGGGACACCATTGCTGATCCGCAGACATATTTGGAAATTCAGAAAGCCATCAAGAAAGCTAAAGAGGACGTGATAGAAGTTATCCAAAAAGCACACAATATGGAATTGGAGCCTACTCCGGGTAACACTCTGAGACAGACATTCGAAAATCAAGTAAACAGAATATTGAACGATGCTCGTGACAAGACTGGTGGTTCTGCTAAGAAATCTCTGACGGAATATAATAATTTGAAAGCTATGGTAGTATCAGGTTCGAAAGGATCCAACATTAATATTTCGCAAGTTATCGCTTGCGTGGGGCAACAAAACGTCGAAGGTAAACGAATACCTTTCGGTTTTCGTAAACGGACTCTACCACACTTTATTAAGGATGATTATGGTCCTGAATCTAGAGGATTCGTAGAAAATTCGTATCTAGCCGGTCTTACTCCGTCCGAGTTTTATTTTCACGCTATGGGTGGCCGCGAAGGTCTTATCGATACTGCTGTAAAAACTGCAGAAACTGGATATATTCAACGTCGTCTTATAAAAGCTATGGAGTCTGTAATGGTACATTACGACGGAACTGTAAGAAATTCTGTAGGGCAACTTATTCAATTGCGCTACGGAGAGGATGGTTTATGCGGAGAGACCGTCGAATTTCAAAATTTGCCAACCATTAAATTAAGCAATAAAGGATTCGAGAAGAAATTCAAATTCGATCCCACAAATGAACGATATCTACGTCGCATTTTTAACGAAGACATCGTTCGCGAAATGATGGGTTCGGGAGAAGTAATATCAGAGTTAGAAAGAGAATGGGAACAGTTAAACAGAGATCGTGCTGTTCTACGTGAAATTTTCCCTAGTGGAGAATCCAAGGTGGTATTACCATGCAATTTGCAAAGGATGATCTGGAACGTACAGAAGATATTTCATATCAACAAACGAGCACCGACTGATCTTAGCCCAATGAGAGTAATCCAAGGTTGTTTTATACATATTTTATATATATATATATTATGTGACATTAACTTTTATGTAACTTAACAATTTTATTTTATTTATAAGGTGTGAAGGATCTTCTGGAGAAATGTATTATAGTAGCTGGAGACGATAGATTAAGTAAACAAGCAAATGAAAATGCTACTCTGTTATTCCAATGTTTAGTAAGATCAACATTATGCACAAAATGTGTATCTGAAGAGTTTAGACTTTCTAGCGAGGCTTTTGAGTGGCTTATTGGTGAAATCGAAACAAGATTTCAGCAAGCACAAGTAAATGCTTTTTTATTTTATATAAATTTTACGTTCAACTTGTATAAAGATATAATTTGTAGTATTCTATTCATAGATGGTATTTCGTATTCATTTTTTGCATCATTTAAATTTTTCTATTAAAATTGAGTAAATTATTGAAAATCTCTATGCATATTAATATAGAATTAAACGATTAAAAAATGTTATAGGTGTCGCCAGGTGAAATGGTAGGTGCATTAGCTGCGCAATCTCTTGGTGAACCCGCTACTCAAATGACACTGAATACGTTTCACTTCGCTGGTGTATCATCGAAGAATGTAACTCTCGGTGTACCTAGATTAAAAGAAATCATTAATATTAGCAAGAAGCCAAAGGCACCATCTTTAACTGTTTTTTTGACTGGCGCAGCTGCTAGAGACGCTGAAAAAGCTAAAAATGTTCTATGTCGTCTTGAGCATACCACGTTGAAAAAAGTTACCGCGAATACTGCAATTTATTATGATCCAGATCCACAGAATACTGTTATCGCAGAAGATCAAGAGTTCGTAAATGTTTATTATGAAATGCCTGACTTTGATCCTACCAAAATTTCGCCATGGCTATTACGTATCGAATTAGACAGAAAAAGGATGACTGACAAAAAATTGACAATGGAACAAATTGCAGAGAAAATTAATGCAGGCTTTGGAGATGATCTGAATTGTATTTTTAACGACGATAATGCTGAAAAACTAGTTTTACGTATCAGAATAATGAATAGCGACGATAATAAGTTTCAAGATACGGAAGAGGAAACCGTAGATAAAATGGAAGACGACATGTTCCTTCGATGTATCGAAGCAAATATGCTCAGTGATATGACTCTGCAGGTATTTTTATGATTATTTATTTTATTAACAAAACGAATACGTTAAGATGTAAAAGTTATAAATACGAGTTCGAATCTTTCGCAGGGTATAGAAGCTATCGGTAAAGTTTATATGCATTTGCCACAAACTGATTCCAAAAAAAGAATCGTTATAACGGAAACTGGCGAATTTAAGGCAATAGCAGAATGGTTATTAGAAACAGATGGAACAAGTTTGATGAAAGTATTAAGTGAAAGAGACGTCGATCCCGTCCGTACGTTTAGTAATGATATTTGCGAAATATTCCAAGTATTAGGAATCGAAGCTGTACGAAAATCTGTGGAAAAAGAAATGAATGCTGTACTGCAATTTTACGGGCTTTATGTAAATTATCGACATCTCGCTTTGCTTTGCGATGTAATGACAGCCAAAGGCCATTTGATGGCTATAACTCGTCATGGAATTAATAGACAGGATACCGGAGCATTAATGAGGTCGATACCACATCGATACGAATATATAATATGTCAGTCATCGAAAACAAGATCTTCAACTATTTTCTTTCTATTACAGATGCTCTTTCGAAGAAACGGTCGACGTTTTGTTAGATGCCGCATCGCACGCTGAAGTCGATCCAATGAGAGGAGTATCGGAAAATATTATAATGGGCCAACTACCGCGTATTGGAACCGGTAACGCACGATTTTAACATAACATTCGTCAAGCGTATATCAAGAAGAAATATTTATATTATTTATATATTTCAGGTTGCTTTGATTTATTATTGGACGCGGAGAAGTGCAAAGCCGGAATTGAAATTCCAATGGCAGTCGGCGCGGGAGTAATGGGAACCGCTGGAATGTTCTTCGGTAGCGTTGCTACGCCAAGCATGAGTCCTCAAATGACTCCATGGATGGGTGCCACCCCTGGTTATGGAGCATCGAGCATGTCACCTGGTACGTTCTCCTAATAAATCAATCGTATTTAAAAATACATAAGTTTTCACGATCGATAAAATGGAAAATGACCTTTTTATAGCGATAGGTAGCGGCATGACGCCCGGAGGCGCCTGCTTCTCACCGTCGGGCGCATCCGATGCATCGGGATTATCGCCTGCGTATTCCGCTTACTCGCCACAGCCTGGTAGCCCTGGCAGTCCTGGACCAAGCATGAGTCCGTATCCAATGTCACCAGCGGGAGGCGCTTCGCCGAGTTACTCCCCAACGTCACCGGCTTATTTGCCAACTTCGCCTAGTATGACTCCTTCGAGTCCAAATTACTCGCCTACGAGCCCGACTTATTCTCCGACGAGTCCGAATTACTCGCCAGCATCTCCGAGTTATTCCCCAACGAGTCCAAGTTACTCGCCTACTTCACCGGGTTATTCGCCGACTAGTCCGAGCTATTCGCCGACTAGCCCGTCCTACTCTCCTACTTCCCCGAGCTATTCACCGAGTCCAAGCTATTCTCCTACCAGCCCGTCTTATTCGCCCACGTCACCGGGTTACTCGCCAGCTAGTCCGAGCTATTCGCCGACTAGCCCGTCGTACTCTCCTACCTCCCCGAGTTACTCGCCCAGTCCAAGTTACTCTCCAACCTCGCCTAGTTATTCGCCAACTTCGCCGAGTTATTCGCCGAGTTCACCGAACTACACGCCAGCGTCGTCGTCTTATTCACCTACGAGCCCTAGCTATTCGCCGAGCTCGCCACAATATTCGCCGGCAAGTCCAAGTTACTCGCCGAGTAGTCCAAAGTATTCGCCGACGAGCCCTAGTTATTCACCAACTTCGCCATCGTTCGCCAGTACGTCGCCCCAATATACGCCTGCGAGCCCGACTTACTCGCCAACGAGTCCAACGTACTCGCCAACGAGTCCGTCGTACTCGCCAAGTTCGCCACAGCACACTGCTTCTGGAAGTACAAGATATTCCCCTAGCAGTCCAAATTATTCGCCCACGAGTCCAACGTATTCGCCAACGAGTCCTCAGTACTCGCCGTCTAGTACTAAGTATTCGCCCACTAGTCCGACTTATACACCTACCAGCCCGAGTTATTCGCCTACGAGTCCAACTTATTCACCTCCCGTACCTGGATATTCGCCGACTAGCCCTACGTATTCACCTGCATCGCCCGCTTACGAAACGGACGACTAATGAGTATTTTGTTTCTGAAAAAAAAAATAAAAAGAGAAAAAAAAAGATTATCGTCGTTAGATTCGCATTTTCGTTCTTTCATTTTTTTTTTTTTTTTCCTCTTAAATACACACTTACGATGTATATACGTTGTTCATAATCCTTGTATTAATTTTATAATTGTAAAACTGCGAAAAAAAATTCTATTTAGTATATTCCATAGTATATAAGTGAACGCACGTGGTTCACATATAAATTGAACACACCGATACATGCATTGTAGGTCTTCTTCTTATTCTCGCCGAATAGCGTTCCGGCGTTCGATAGAGTGTCGGGTTACACTTGACGCTGCGTACTGGAAAGAACTGGTTTAGGGTTTGCTCGTCGTTGAACAGTGCGAGTCGTATCGCATTATGAGTCGCGAAAACATACCGCTTCTTGTCAACGATGTTAATTCGGATCTTTCGCTTTTCTTTGCAACCCTGTGCGTTATCGATATTTTTGGCGTGTTTCCGATTATTGCTCTACCGCGCGCAATGGTGCAGTGCGGTAAGTCCCTTGCAAAGATTAAAATTTCTATATTCTTGAATATATTTTATTCGTAAAGAACTCTGATATTCGTCAAAATTTATTGAAATTTATGCAGTGGTTGACCTTTCCATTTTCGTAGCCTTATAATGCGATGCTAGTATTTAAGATGCATACTTGTAAAATTGTATAGCTTTATATACCATAGACAGTTTCATATATATCAGGATCGCAAATGTATATATGTATTACAAATTAATACATTGAACAAAGAATAATATTTTCGTACACGGCTTTGTTAAAAGTTTATAAATTTTACATGAAAATATTATTATATAATTGCACTTAACATTATTGTTAAAAAATGATATTTATTTGTTTTTTACCGAATAACAATCATTTTTATTACCTTATAAAGAAATTTTAGAATACAAATAATTTTAGGATTATATGGTATTCCGTTGGTTCTTATTATTTTTGGACTTCAAATTTATACCGCTGCTCTTCTTGGAAGATCATGGATAATAGCGAAATCCTTGGATCCATTAATTTCACGAAAGAATCGGTATGATCGCACACGTTTACTTGTAAAAGGAGTATAATTTATATTGAGATACAATTAGAAATTTCTTTAAAGAATCGGACCTTTTATTTGTCGTTTGATTCGATTATATTCATTTTAATATTTTATCTTTAGATATCCTTTAGCAGCTGTAACTGAATTAACTCTAGGTCCACGAGCACGTACTCTCGTTACTTTTCTTTTAGATTTAACAGTTTTTGGTTGCGGAATTCCTAATTTACTGGTCGGTATGTATAAATTATATTACAACTTTAGAAAATAAAACATTTGTTAATGACAAAAATATTATCTGTATGGGAAGGATAAATATCCGTATATTAAGTAATTTACTTGAGTACAATTTTTATAAATTAACACTGTAATATATGTTAGAATATTAAATCACAGTGTCAACATAAAAATAAAAAGAATTGCATTCTTATTCATTATAACGAACGAAACAATAATTCCTTTCAGCATCACAAAATTTACAGATGTTCGGCCTTAAAATTTCTGGACAACAATTTAATCTATCGTTTTGTTATTGGTTGCTCATTGTCGGAATGCTATTGTGTCCACTGATGTGGTTTGGAAGCCCTCGAGATATGAAGTAAAAATATACCTTTCTATTTATTATATAATTTCATAATAGTTTAATTGCATCAATTTTTATTACGAAGGGTAGAAAATTGACTTCATTTATAAATCTTCCTTACAATTACATTTTTGAATTATCTCGCTACAAATTACATTTATTCGAAATATAGATACCGATTTCTGTTCGTATATTTCCTTAGCGTTTAAGTTAAATATTATCAAAGAATTTCTTTTAGATATTTGGTAGCGTTCTCTTGCGTAACTATGCTTTTTACCGCATTATTAATATGGTGGTGCATAATTACCGACGATCGTTCATTAAATCCCGTACCTATACCAGTTTCTCCAACTTGGGATAAATTTCTGTCAAGGTACGTTTGTACAATAATATTACGGTCTAATTTTTCCGGTATAAGTTTCCGTAAGATTACGTTGTTAAATAGTTAAATTAAGCGATTTAACTATATTTTTACTCGTACAACAAATTTATCATCGAACAATTTTAACGTATGACGTAATCTAAACGTACCAGTTTAATTTCAGTTATGGCATGGTGGCATTTTTATTCGACATTCATCCGACTTTAATGACCGTGCAAGTCGATATGCATTGTCCTCGAAAAATTAACGCAGCTGTTATTTTATCATTTATTGGTAAATATCAATTGTAGTCTACGTGTCTTGTTTCGTTTATGATTCCGATTATTTCAACGTGATTAGTTGGTATCGTATACTTTCTTTCACGTTAAGAGTTACGCATTGTAATTAGAGCATAAGATAATTTATTTATATAATCATAGTTAGCGGATCGCTCTTCGGCGTAACTGCGGGTTTGGCGGTATGGAAATATGGTAGCAATATTACGGCAAACATTTTGCAGACAGTACCGACTGGTTATGCGATTAACACCGCTATTCTCTTGGCTGCGATTCAGCTCTGCTTATCCAGCGTGTTGGGATATTCTGCACTTTTTCAACATCTTGAAGATAAGTTGCGGATAGAAAGATGTATGTATTTTCACATATGACGAACTTCCTGGATCGCAAAGAATTATACGACATTTTTTTCGATGTCTTCGCTTTAAAATCGTACCTGTAATTATTAAATATTACAACGATCGTTTATAATAGTATGGATCTCGATGTATTCGGACGTTCTTACGATTATCATCTATTAAATTAACTATTAAATTAACTATTAAATTAACTATTAAATTCGATTATCATTTTCAGCTTTTGGATGGAAGCGTTGCGCCATAAGGTCCGCCGTGGTATTTCTCGTCGTAGCCATAGGAGAATCCGTGCCAAGATTCGACATTGTGATGGCTTTGATCGGTGGTTCCTTGACCGGGCCGTTGGTCTTCATACTTCCTCCCCTGATGTACGCTAGACTAACATCTCTTAAAAGAAATTTTAATAGAGCGTCGACACCCGAAGTCTATTCGACTTCCGAGAGGCGCCTTAGCACCGGCGACGTATCGTCGGATCCAAGAGTTCATTCCAGATCGGTTTATTACGGTTTCTTGGGCCTACCGGGTTCGAAGCCTCGTTGTTATTCGTACGTTTATTTCGACGATTCGGAGAATGAAATTAACAGGCACTCGGATGATTACGAAAATTACGAGGGCCGATGCGACAACGTTCCCGTTCCGAACGAATTCTCGGTTGTCATCGAGGATTACGATGATCGGGCGATTTTCCTCGATGCCGCCCAACCAAGATTTAGAACGAGTCGGAGAAAAATCGGGCCAGCAAAATCGTACTACTCTGGATTGCGAATATTATGCGATTGTACAAGAACCATGAATTGGTTTGGTTATTTCATCGTAATCGTCGGCATTGCGATCACTATTTCTTCGACTTACATCAATATAAGAAATACTATTCGTTACGTGCGATTTACACCGCCCTGTATTATTAATGTTACCATCGTATAGAATTCTGCGTAAACGCATTTCGCTCATAACTGGTAATACGTAAGCGACATCTGTAATTTTATACATTTTTGTGTAATATCTTATTTAATTTTATTTAAATGTGTCATGAGAGAGATTTATGCGAAATTACGCGTCGTTCGTGACGCACGCGAGCGTGTATAAAACGAATAATTTCGTTATCTTACAACATATCTCGAACTTACATAATCAAATTAGCACGATCGTAATCTTTCGGTCATAATACGCGAAAACATACTTTTTTTTCAAAATTATTAATAATCTATAAACCGAGTCCAGTGGGTTTTGCAAACTTTGTATACGATTACCGTACTATGGTAACGTTGTTTGTGGCTATTTTTTTTTTAAAAAAAGATCGAGATAACCGTAATTATTCGCTTTATCGATTTTAATTACTTTAAGAAGCAGCATTAGTACGTATATTAAACAGTAATTGTACCGTTTAAAATTTTATACCAAGAAATAAATAATACAAAAATCAGAAAATTCTTTTATCAAAATATTCATAAAGAAATTGATAAAATTCAGCACTATTTGGTATTAACCGACCGTTACTTAATCGACCAGTGAAAAATGTATCGATTAATCAATTAA
>JAITYT010000090.1:907736-919001 GCA_025433975.1 Liostenogaster flavolineata | reverse complement strand
GCATACTTTGACGCTTCCATTCCAAGCAAAGATCCTTAAGTATTCTTAAAATCGATCGGTTTTATCTTTCCGACTTAATTAATTTCAGCGACTATGCGCACACACGCGCTTCCATTCCAAACAGAAATCCTTAAGAATCCTTAAAGTTGAACGGGAACAGCATCCTCGCGATCGATGATCGATTGACGTAGAAAAACGAATACGGTACTCGCGTATTAATTCTTTGAATAGATAAATTTTAATTTTAAAGAAGAAAGAAGTAAAACGCGCGATATTTGGCGATATTCGAACATCTGACGTTCGATGAACGAGGCGGAGGAGGTCGAAGAGCCCTAGGTGTAGGAGGGTGGAGGAGAAGAAACAGGAGGAAGATCTTCGGTGTCTTCCGATGGCTCGTGGCCGCGCACGCGCCTCACCGATTTTTTGCCGATCGAATCGCTCGCTATTTACGAATTACGCGCGAACTGCATCACGATTACGCCTGGAAACGTTTGCCTGCCGTTGGGTTTGAACAGTTTGAACGGCGGTTTGCGCGCGCTCGAATTGGAAACGATTTGCGATCGATCCGCGACGATGGGTCGGGAGAGGAAGGGAGGAGGAGGGGCAGGGGACCTAGGGACGGGAGTTCGATTGTGCACGAGCATCCGAGCGTGAACGCGAATCACTTATTTAACGTACCGGTGGGTGGTGGAAGGAGAGATAGGAAGCGACGAACCGACCGTTCTCAATATCCGTTCTTCGATTATCCGGCGCTCCAATGGCCAACAATTTGCCGCGGTCGTCTCCGGAACTGTAAGATCAGGTTGGCGAGCTAACCGCGGAACGAATTGATGAAAGAATCGAGCAGGAGGAACCAGTCGAACGATCGAACGATCGATCGATCGAATAATTTGGGCGCGGCACGCACGCGTGTCTTCCTTGCGTTCGAAGCTATCCGTCGAGCACAGATTCGACGTTGCAACCGAATTTCGAGTCTTCCTCGACTGCGATTTTCAAGAAGAGACGTAGGAGCTAGCTACGAGGTTTCTAAATTCACGAAAAAAAAAAAATTTTTTTTTATATTAACACTATTTATTACTTATTTATTACTATTTATTATACGACGCTATTTGTTGTAATATTACTGTATTAAAACTTATATTTAACATAAGATTGTCCGAGATCTAGTATATATCGATATTGCCTGGAAGAAGTGAAAATGACTGCTTTGTGAAAGAATAGCTAATTCATGAAAAGTATTGAAAATTAATTTTTAATGTTATTTTATATTATTTAAAGTCACATCATATGTTTATTAGTTAATATTAAATAATAAAGAAAATTTACTTCACTTGGAAAACGGTTTTCCAACAAAATTTAGGTGACTATTTGGGTGACAGCCAAAATGACTAAAATGACTTTTTCGGGCAATCTAGCGTTCATTTCTTCGCCACGTCGTCTTCCTCCTTTCCGTAGAAATGCGTAAATATGAAGAAAGTGTACGCATGGGTAGATCCGTAGATCTCTTTCCCTCCTTTGATTTTGGATTTTTTCTTTCTTCTCTTGTTTACTGGCGATAAGAAGGACGTTTCTTCCCGCCGTGTGGAACGGCGAACCCATGCGATAGAATTCGAAGGTCGATGGGTACGTTAATTACGAGTTCCGATGATTCATGGTAGAAAGTTCGCAAATCGTCTCGTGAGAAAGTTTTGAAAATCGTCCGCCATGGTCGAGCCTCAATCACCTTGACGTCCGAACCGAGTTACAAGGCCGCACGCAGCGCGCCTCTGGGTAGCGTCGATCATCGGTTGCACGTCGATTATTAAGCGCGTCGATGACCCAGCGTCGAACGCCGCTAATCGCGATCTCGCTCGTCCATGGAAGTGGAGTGCATTTAACGATGCACTCCAAGCTTCCATATCTCCCTGAACTACGATCGATGTCTTCTTATCGTTGTGATCTTATTTCCATTAGCCTTTACTCCCCAGGGGGCATTGGTAACTAGCTACGGGTCTTACGGACTCTAGCGAACCTTCGAGGAATCCCTAATCCCTAAGGTGTCACTCGCGCGAAAAAATATCCATTTTTCCCCGAGTGATTTTAGAAGGCAGTAAGATTGTTTGGATAAGGGGAGTAAGCAATGGAAACGAACGAGGTACCCCTAACGGAGGAATTCCTAACGATACACTCCCTAAATTACGATCGATGACTTCTTATCGTTGTGATCCTATTTCTGTTAGCTTTTACTCCCCAAGGGGCATTGGTAACTAGCCACGGGTTTTATGGACCCTAGCGGATCTTGGGGCATCCCTAATCCCTAAGGTGTCACTCGCATGAAAAAGAGATCTTCCATTTTCCCCGAGTGATTTTAGATCTAACGATGCACTCGAAGCTTCCAGAACTCTCTAAAGTACGATTGACGACTTCTTATCGTTGTGATTCTATTTCCATTAGCTTTTACTCCCCAGGGGGCATTGGTAGTTAGGTAGAGGTTTTACAGAGCCGAGTGAACCTTGTGTCAATGATCTCTATAGACCATAAGCGATGAACTTGTGTGATCCCTATGGTGTCACTCGCTCAAAAAGAAGTCTTTCATTTTTTCCAGAGTGATTTTTTAGAAGGCAATAAAATTGGTACAGTCTCGATGCAATGTATTTCGCTTATCGATTGGGTCGATAAAAGAAGGTGACGATGGAAACGAACGAGATACCGCGGTCGGGCAACGGATTAAATATTATGCGATTCGAATGAAACATTCGTCACGTTCCGCGGACAGAAGAACAACGAACGTTCGAAGTTCGAGAGAACACGGACGGGCCAAAACGTGATTCGCATTCGCGAGGAAGCCTCGATGTTTTGTTCGAACTCGTCTACTCGCCGCTTCGTTTCGACCGTCTCGTGACGCGGATAATAACTCGGCGATGTAGATATATACGTTTTTTTTCTTTTCTCTCTTCTTGTTTCGCGCTTATTTTTTCCCTTCTTTCGTAGAAGGCACATTCCCAAGGCGGAAGGAAGAATAAACGAAGGACATTGCAAAGGATGGAATTTTTCTCCAGATCTTTTACTTTCTTAATTTTGCAAATCGCTTTGTTCTTAACAAAGTAGGTAAACCTCGATATAAAACTTTACGACTCAACGCGTGTCAACCTTTCGATTACTAAAGGAACATATGTATGCCCGTGAAAGTAGCTGCTATCGAATGAAAAGTGATTCGTTTAGACTCGTTCTTCTATCTTCGATACTTGGACGGTCTGTTAAAGAGCCTAGCCAAGGGTTCGCAAACCCGCTAGTCGAAAGAGCCAAACGTCGGTATGGCAACAATATCTTTTTGTTCGCGAACCAAGTTTGCAAGAAATGTATATGTATACAGATTCGATAATGTCTGGAAGACCCTAGCCATTCGGAGTTTTACTTCCCGAAAAGTAAACTTCATCGGTAAAAAAGTCGCGGAGATTTAACAGGCGAGGAGTAGAAGATAGCGGGCGCTGTATACGTAGTGGGCAGTGCGTCGGCAGGTCGAACGCGGCTGAAATCGACAGCCGACTCCCTTAACACGTGTCTAAACTTAAGAAGAGGCAAAGTTCGTGAGAGTTCGATTCCGGAATACGAGGAGACCTCGAAGATGAGCGTGTGATTATCGGCAACGTTGCGGGCGACGTTGGTTGCCACGATGGCACGTAAGTGGGCCAACCAGTGTGTGGGTCAGTGCCAAACCATGGCGCGTCTCTTGAGCGAATTCCCCTTCCCCGACGGGGATGAGGCGAGATTCTCGGATGCGCAAATTCGTCGACGGTCCGCTCTCGAGACGGCCAATGGGGGATCGTGACCTCTCCTACGTCGAATCGCGCGCGGTCTTATGAAAGATTGATCGCGACCTCGTCACCTCGTCCTTTCGTTTTTCCCCGAGCGTCGTGAAAGTCCTTTCTTCTTGCCTTCGACTCTTCAATCTTGCAAGCCTCGATCCTTTTCGTCGTCCCCGAATTCGTCAGCGTCTTGGAAAATTGGCGCAAGGGATGCCGGCGCAATCTGTGCATTTCCACAAAAGGAATTCCTAATGGACGCGACGAAAAAAGCAACGACCTTGATACGAGTGTCTTCGAAGACGTCCGTCGCTACTTTCAAAGCTCATCAGTTTCTAGCAGTTTATCGGTTCGACTTACGTACGCTCGAAACGCAAGAATCGCATTTATCGTTAATTGCCTTTAATTTCTCGACCCTGTCGTACTCGTAATCTCGCGAAATTCGACTTTTTAAATTAACTGGCAGCTCCTACTAGATGATGCGTGCCGGATCGGTCGAGACTCGTCGCTACTTTCAAAGCGCATCGAAGCTTCTTGTCGCTCATCAGTTCGACTTCTTTCGCAGACCTTACGCACGCTCGAGACGCAAGAATCGTATTTATCGTTAATTGTCCTTAATTTCTCGACTCTCTCTTGTTCGTAATCCAGCGAAATTTGATTTTTCTAATTCACGAGCAGCTCCTACTAGATGATGCGAACGATCGTTCGAAGTTTCGAGCTCGCGTATCAGTTCGGTCGAGACTCGTGTCGAGTTACGACGATGATCTCTCATAACGGATCATCTCGACCACGGTCGCGGGAAACTCGAATCGGGTCGAGTCGAAGAAAAAAGACGACGTCGAAGCGTTCGTCTTCGACTTCGCCAAGATGCGGCGCGAAGTTCGTAACGACTCGAAATCGTCACGTCGTGTTGAAATTCGTCGACTCGTCGATTTTAAGAACACCTTTACGTTACCACGATTTCATCGAACGTCCTTTTCTCTCCGTCCTTGTTCCGCGCGTTGTAATTATGTTTTTCTTTCTCTCTTTTTTCCTCCTTTCGCGATAAAAACGGTTAACCATCGAGAGCAATACGCGTTTCACAACGGAAAATCATCGAACCAAACCTACTCGTGGCGGCGACTGGTATCGATCGATCGGTATGGAACACGATCGAGAAAATGCCAAAGACAGCGGTCGTTCTTCTTACGGGCGATAAAAACCTTTCGGATCGATCTTAACGCGCTTGCACAACGCGCGCGTGGCATAACTTCGACGAAGCGCGTCGTCCGTTCCATGCTAAACGCTCCTGCGATTCGACTCTGACCGATCGCCAGCCGACTCTATTTTTCTCGGAATGAGAAAATCGTTAAAGGCGATCCACGCCAAGGATGCTCGATTTTCTTTTCATTTTGGGATCTTAGTTTCGCGTAATTTCGACTTACGACAGCTTCTACTTCAAATTACGCAATAATCAGGTCGCGAAGGATGAGATTGGTAGAAAATTTGTAGGAAAATTATTGTCAACTACAAATCTCGTTCTTCACCTAATGGTTCGTTCTTTACCGATTTATCCGACCTTAATCTTTCAAACACGATTTGAACGTATGAATCTGTGCGCGAGCAGCTTATAGGCAGGTGCTTTTCAAGTTCGAAATAAGCGTTGCTGTGTCTTTAAATTTCAATCGAGGAAAAAACGCTGCTCCATGTTACGCAAGGAGAAAGTTCAGAAGGAAGAAGCGTAGAAGGATTTTTTAACGAAGCAATTTTATGCCTTCGCTCACCTTTGCATCGATTTTTTTCGATCCCAAATATACGAGCTTTTCCACTTTTCGACTTGTCCTCGAGAAATCAGTCTTTTATTATCGATCGTAGGCGCTTTTACGATTGCCAGGCATCGATCGTTAACGAGCGGACGATCTTACGCGCAACCATACTAATTATTTTCATTAAAATGTTGTTTATCGTTACGAGCTCGTTACTCGATGGCTCAACCTGTTTTTCGGTATTCGAGACACGTTGAAGCCCCAAGGTTTCCATCGAATAATTGCATTGTGTTTCTTCCACGATCGATTTCTGATTCCTTTCTTTTAATATTAATTTTCGAAGAAATTAATATTAATAACGAAGAAACAGTTTCTCTTTCTACGTTAGGATTCCGATAGTAACACTAGGATTGCCCGAGATTTAGTATATACCGATATTACCTAAAAGAAGTCAAAATGACTGTTTTGTGAAAGAATAACTAATTCATAAAAAGTATTTAAAATTAATTCTCAACGTTATTTTATATTATTTAAAGTCACGCAACATGTTATTAGTAAATATTAAATAAAGAAAATTTACTTCACTTGGAAAAGAGAAGATAGAACAAATTTAGGTGACCATACATACGACAAAGCAGTCGTCAAAATGACTTCTTTGGGCAATCCAGTGTTAAAACGCTGGACGGTCGATAGCGTGGCTCGATTTTGGCGAGCCTCCTCAAAAAGGAATCTTCCAAATCGTTGAATTTTCCGACTTTAGAAATTTTAGGGCAATTTAACGAAGGATTCGCTTCGAACTAAAGATACCTGATGGATCGAGACGGATGAACGGCTGCAAAAATACTACGGTAACAGTTCTTTCTATTCGATCTTCCTTCCTTCCTTCCTTTTTTTCTGTCCTTTCCTTTTTTTTCCATCCGTGCGAACGATACTCGAGTTGCTTTGAGACGATGCTCCGCTGCAAGCCGGTGGTCCGGTGGCCTTAGGCTGTCGGTCACTGACACTGTTTCACGACCCGTGAGACTGGATCCGACGACGACGACGACGACGACGACGACGACAAACGTAGTTGAACCACCGATCGAAAAATGATTCCAACACGCGACCGCGACAACGACGACAAATTTGTGAATCCTTCGCGAGCTTGTGAAGATAAGAGAAAATCGTTGGCTTCGCCATTGGTTCTGGCGATGAGCAAGGTGTACATAAGCCTTCGTTTCAGTGTTCAGGTGCTCGATGACGCGATCTAAGACTTCACGAGGACTTAGTCGATTTAGAAAACCAGGAACTCTCTGATGATGAAGGAATTTTTCTTCGTACTTTTTCTCTTTTTTGTAGCAACTTGAAGAAGTTGAATAAACTCGGTGCCTTGCCCGGCCAGAGCGGAATGAAATTTTGTTAAATAATTGTCAATATTATTTTATTTATTTTTAACGTTCTTTTAGATTTTTATGCGTAGAACATTATGCGTAGACCCACGTGTATGTATAAGAAAACGTTGTAGAGGCTAAATACATGTATTATTATACCGTACAATTTTGTTTAAAGATCTATATCAATTCTTACTTTCTAGTAAGAGAAAAAAGCCCGGTTTATTCAAATATTTCTCCGCGGATATATTCGTCATTCGCTCGGCAACCGTAGGACGAAAGACAGCAGGAAAAAGGGATCGAAAAATAATTCGACGCCACCGCGACAGCTACGACAGACGTGTGAATGTCTTTTCGATTTAGAAAAGCAGGAACTTTCTAATGACAAGGGAATTTTTCTTCGTACTTCGTCTCGTTTTTGATACAGAGAATTAAATTGAAGTAAACTCGGTGCTTTGTCGAACGTTTAAACCGTACGATGAAAGGGAGAAGGAAAAAGCGATGGAAAAGGAGAGAAACGCGGACGCATTTTCCACGATTTAAAACGATAGTTCCGACCTTAGTAAGGAAACCCGAAAGTGAAAGACGTTAGAAAGATTTTATTCGCGGGAATTCGGTTTTACGTCGATCGTATCTGTAAATTCCCCTCGTCAATTTTTCACCAACGAAGAAACGTTGTCGTTTACTAATTTTTTTTCTCGGGACATCCACAAAAAGCGCAAAGGATTTACGCGTGATGCGCAGCTTTAGAACCCACGTTCTACCCTATCGTTAGTCATTCTTGACAGAAGACAGACCACAGAGACTGCGTAAAACTAAAATAAAAATCTAGTTGATGCCGACTGGTTGTCGTTGGGCAATCGGCTAGATCGGACGAAGAAGGCTTTCGATTGAAAGCGACGAAACTCTGGTTTCGATGTTGGGTCCGAGGAAGAAGTTGGCACGAGTCGATGGAGGCGAACAATGCCCGTTGTCGGTCGCGAACGCTCGATCGGAGGTAGCACGAAACTTTTCCACGACCTTGGGGGAGTTTCTGCGTAAATCGTCGGTAGGCGCCAAGGGAGAGCGGTCCGTCCATGAGCGGAAGGTAGGAGAAAGGGAATAAGGTAGAGGGAAGGAGAGGGACAAAGACGTCTCGAGCCGCGACTGGTCCGGGGGTATAGCGACGTTATTCCCAAAGAGCGTTCTAAAATCAGCCTTTAAGGTCGTCCAGGTGAACGATGGAACCCAGAAGATTTCCTCTCTTTGGCTGTATTCTTGCATCGTCGAGGAAAGGAACCTCGAGACTCGCCAAGTGTCTCTTCGACTCTGCCATTTGAGTTTAACACGTTCCGTGTCACGTGTACCACCTGTGGTACACGTTGAACTGGATATTCAGGCCGCGGGTACCATTGGTGGTTCGCGTTAAAGTTGATCTTCAGAACGCGGGTGCCACCGGTGGTACACGGAGACATATTTAACGCGCCGAAAATATATGTTTATGACGGATTTAATTCTGTAAAAAAATATTTCTACTAAAAGATCGAGCCATAGTGGGTACACGACGCGATAACTACTCTAAACAAGGCAACTGCTTATCGATCGATGATACAATGAAATATTGTGCGATAATATACGAATCTTTAGTCGAAATATCAAATGGCCTGAACCAGGCAGAGTCGGGCAAAAAGGACTTGGCTCGGAACGTGGTAACTTTGAGGTTAGGATGTCCCCGACACGCGATCGAATTTGTTATCTTTATTCCGTGCTATTTGTGACTCAGGATCGTTAGAAACTCGAAAGATACGACAAGGTGTTGTTTAGAATCCTCGATTTCTATCGGACTTTTCAGACGTATGTTAAGCATTGCTCATGACTGACATTACGTTACTGACAGGCATTCGCATCGTACCGATCGTAAGTTGTTACGTTGATTCGATCAGAGATAGTCGTCGTTCGAGATCATTTCGAAAATGGAGAAGCTCGTTTCCGTAATGTCCTAATGGCTCGTACGAGGTATCTCTATTGTTCCTTCACCGATTCGCGTTAGCTCGTTATTCGCAGGACCGCCTATGCGTGCCTTCTTTTCCTCCTCCTCCTTCGAGGTAGACCAGGCGCGCCCACGTAGTCCCCGAAAAGTTTTAGGTCAGCGAGTCGGCGCGGGCCGGTCGAACGGTCACCCGAAAAGCAGGCTCCTACGTAACGATTCGTCTTAACAGATGCACCACGAGATAAGCCCTTGGCTCCTCGTCGTCTCCAGGCTCTCCTAACCTCTGACGCGACATCTGCCGATTCTTGGACGATCCACTACGAAGTCGAGCCTAAAGTCGACCTTTAAAAATCTCTACCAATTGCGAACCTGAAGTCTCCAGACCTAAAGCTTTTGAAATATCGTCGTTCGATACGATTCGTTAAATCGGCAGCGCTCGATCAGCCTCTAGCGACTTAGCGACGATTTAACTTCGTAACTGTTGCGTTTTTGAAACAGGACGATCGACGAAAGACGTTTAGGGTCTGAAGAGCCGGATGAACATCCTCCGGTTCCCTTTTCGTTTCCTTCCCCTCCCCCTTCCCCTCGGCTTCGTTTCGACGAACAACCATGCGTTCAGCGAAGAGGAGTAGCCGCGTCTCTCACGCGCCGAAGGGGGTTAACAATCGGGTCAACTCGCCGCCGTCGACGACTAAACCAGTTAGTCGTAAGAACGGATGCGATCGTGCCGCCGCCGATAGCCCGCCTTAATTAAATTATCCGTGATCGATCGAGCCCCGGTCTATGGAGCGACTTTTCTTGGAATAACGAGTGGCGGGGGTGGACTCCCCCGTCATCTCGTTATTTTCACGTAGAATATAGTAGTCCATCTCCCTCCTTTTCTTGCTTTCTTCTTTCCTTCGACGCAGATGTCTACGCGTCACGTGTCCGATGCCTGTCGCGATCGCGTGCTGATCCGTAGATTTCAAAGGTGCGAATCTGCTTCGAGGACTCTCGAGAGTCAACCTCCAGGTTCACGATGGCAAGAAAGGAATTAAGGATTACCACGTGGAATCGTCGTTTTTTTTCCAAGTATTTCGTGAGTCGTTCGTGTCCAGGTACATCGTCAGCTTTTGGCGCGAGTGGGAACATCGATTCGTGTTTGAAGTTTGAAGAAATGTTTGCCAAGTTAGCGGTGATGCCCATTATTGTCCAAAGGACATCTAATATCTGATCACGACTCTAATGTGTTTAACACTGGCCTATGACAATGAGAATCAGATACGAAGACGGGACATTTCGCTCTTCAGGAAGATCCCTAGAGTATCTCTGGATCAGGATTGGCACGTGAGCCCTAGAGACGTCTTGCGGCACTCAGTCTTGGTCGGTTCTCTTGGAAGAGCGACGCGTGATACTCCCGATCGAAGAGCAACGCGCGTTCGAATGCAAACGGCGGATGCATCGTCGCAATCGTGTCACAGTCGATAGCCCGGTTAATTGAATTATCGGCAGCGGCATCGGCGCTGGAGGTAAGCGCGCCTTGGATCGGTTCTCGGAAGTGGTCTTCGTTGGTCTACATCTCGCTCCGAGGATACTTCTCCGTTTTTACGAGATCGAAAGGCTAGAAGAGCCCCTCCAGCTTCGTAGCAATACCGACTATGAGATCCCGGTCGTCGTTACGGTCGGTCGCCCTCGTGATCCTCGAATTATTCATGATAGATCGAGCACACGGCCTCGGTTCTCGAGGGAACGCGCCGCGTCGAGTTGCTTGGAATCCTCCGCAAGCGCGATCAGAGTTAGAGAAGCGCGCTTTGGGATCCACGTCTGCGGGATGCCGTGATGTGTTCCGTGGATTGCTCGTGAATTTACCAAGTGGATACTCCAGTAGTTTCGATCCAATCGAAGTAATCGCATCTTGGACGTTGAGCAAATAAGAATCGTTTTATCGTATCTTTTAGACTCCAAGAAAATCGTTCCGTCGTTGTCTCCCTTCGAAGACTCCTTGGCTCTCGTCTTCGTTCTTTGCCCGACGACTTTGAGTCAACGGTGATTATCGTCAACCCTGAATTATCGCGGATCTGGAAAGTATAATAAGATAGAAAAGGAGAAGCAGCGGAGCTTGCGTAATCGTTCGAGCTCGTCGCGATAATTACTTACAACACGGCATTTCGCGATGGAATTCGAAGAGTCGAGTCGAGAATCAGGCGCGAGAAATCCCACGTAACACATCGGCTGATAAGTTTCCGGTCTGCCAGACAGATGGCACCACAAATACAAAATTAATATTTTTTCTAGAAAGTACTAGCCTTCGAAAGGTAGCTGTAGAAATTTCATAAAGATCCGACGTTTGCTTCGAAAGTCACAGTGGTTTTAGCGAAACAAAAGAATTTCGCGTGTCGATAAAACATTGCTTTTCATTG
>JAITYT010000090.1:851909-866001 GCA_025433975.1 Liostenogaster flavolineata | reverse complement strand
GTAATTTTTCCTTATTCAGTTATTCCGTGAGTTTAGAGTACTGTAGTTTTTTAGCAATATATTTTGCCATCTTTGGGAGGTTGTTTTATCGAGATCATATAACTAAAGATAACAATGTCTTGTTATATGATTTGTTAATTTTATTCCTAATACTTTCTAGTTTCGTTGTTACTCGAAGAGGATACTTTACAATTTTTTTGTTCATTTTGTCATTATTTTATAAATATGTTTTACTGCAAATGAAATAAAATCCATATTTTTACAAATATACTCGTTAAAATTTAAATATTTTATTTTTAAATTAAATGGTCTCCAGACGCATGTTTCTGTGAAATGAAATCGTAAGGCAAGGGATTAACGCAGTTCTCCCGTTCTGCTTTCAGGTGATTCCAATGCGTCGAGCGTCGAGACGCGGTAGGTGACGTGTGGTAGGACATCTTTGAAAGAGACGCGATCGAAGGATCGCCCAACATCGAGCTAGATTCCCGTGGGAAAAGGCGGCAGCGCGTGGAAGACGGTAGCAAGATGACTCTGAGTCGACAGAGGTATTCGCGTTGGAGGAGGATGCCGTTGTTGCTCCTCCTGTTGGCCCTGGGATTCTTCAGGCACTGCGAGTCAATGCCGGCGAACAGAAACGGCGCGATGTCGGAGCCCACGGCAACACCAATACCGACCACCACCACCACCACCAGGAGGATCCAGGAGCTCGGTTCGCCCGGTGAGCTGGCGTGGCAAGCTTGGCTGCTAGTCGACGCGCAAGCGGGCGCTCATGCCGGCCTGGACTCGGCCAAACTGCGCCGGATAACACCCAAGAGCATATTCATCGCGCCTGCCAGGACGGCCTGTGCCGATGGTTATCGCGCCGACACGATGGGCAGATGCGTCAAGAACGTCAACATCGATCAGGAGGCGACCATCGACTTCATCGTCCAACGATTGAACAGTATTTACGCCAACAGGCTCAGCGCCGAGCAAGCGCCCAGTTTGAGCGGTAGCAGCAGCAGCAGCAGCAATGGCTTGACGAAAGACCAGAAGCAATCGTCGGGTCCCTTTCAGCTGAACATACCGTTCATCTCGGTACCTTTGCCTTCGTCCTCCTTCTCGACGGAGAACCATGACCGCGAGACGACGATCGACGTCGATCCGATGGAGCTGTCGATCCTAGTGCCGCCTAAGGAGATGAAGTCTGATCGCACGGAGGAGTCCGAGACCGCGGAAGGACAAGAGACGCAGGAGGCGTCGGCTGTCGCTGTCTACAAGTTGAAAAACGAGACCGTTCCGAGGGAAGTCCCGAGTCAGGACGACCATGCGCCGAAGATCGAAGAGACGGTGGAGGATCGGACGACGCTTTTCTTTGACGACTCTAGCTTCAAGCCGAACGAGAACAGCACCGGTTTCGACCGCAATGGTAGCGACATTACCAGTCGGAAAGGCGACACCATCGGCAGCGATGCTAATAGCAAGGATACCGATAGCGGTAATACCAGCGTCGATGGCAACAAAAATGGTAGCAGCAATACCGATAGCAATACGACTAACGGAGGTAGTACAGATAGTAACGATACCAGCAGGAACAGCGACAGTGTCAATACCAACAACTACGTCGGTGGCAACGACACCGTTATCAACGGCAACATTAGCAATAGTGACATGGATAACATTGGTAACAACAGCGACTTCAACGTTCACGCGAATAATAGCGATATCAACGACCACGCTAATACCCATAGCAACAACACCGATGCCGACATCGGTGGCAACTGTAACGACAACGATGAGGACAATTACGGCGACAATGAGGACGATATTAATTATGACGACAATGATGACGATAATGACGATGAGGACAACATCGATGACGTCGTTGACGAGGCCAATGACGACGCCAATGACGACAACGACAACAAGAATAACGATCCAACTAGAAAGTCCATCACGGTGGTACCGGTAGCCGAATTTGTCGACGATACGAACGATACCAGCGGATTTTCCGAGGTCGTCGATTACGAGATTCCAGTGAACGCAAAATATGACAAAGAAAATCGCGCGCGGTACACGTTCTTGTACGAGACTCTCAAGATGGTCTAGAAAAAAATACAAAATCGAAGAGAGATCGGGCGGAGACAGCGGTCCTTGCGAGACGGTCAATCGTCCTGCAAGGACAATCCTACCATTAGGATCCGAGTATCTCTGAATGGGATGAAGAATCCATCCATCGTCAAACGGAAGGACCAATTTCCCGCTATCGTCACCATCCAAGGAAGATCGTCGTCCGACTTCATCCGTTAACACGACGATGGATTTGGTGTCAATTCGTACCTATGCTGCTGATCGTACGCTCGTCCAGCAAGGTCAGTCCTACCGTTAGGATCCCAATACCTCTGAGTGGGATGGAGAATCCATCCATCATGAAACGGAAGGACCAACTTCCCGCTATCGTCACCATCCAAGAAAGATCATCGTCCGACTTCATCCGTTAACACGGACGATGGATTTGGTGTCAATTCGTACCTATGCTGCTGATCGTACGCTCGGCCAGCAAGGACAATCCTACCATTAGGATCCGAGTACCTCTGAGTGGGATGAAGAATCTATCCATCGTCAAACGGAGGGACCAACTTCCCGTTATCGTTACCATCCAAGGAAGATCGTCGTCCGACTTCAACCGTTAACACGACGATGGATTTGGTGTCAATTCATACCTTAGCTGCTGATCGTACGCTCGTCCAGCAAGGAGAATCCTACCGTTAGGATCCCAGTACCTCTAAGTGGGATGGAGAATCCATCCATCGTTAAACGGAAGGACCAACTTCCCGCTATCGTCACCATCCAAGGAAGATCGTCGTCCGACTTCATCCGTTAACACGACGACGGATTTGGTGTCAATTCGTACCTTAGCTGCTGATCGTACGCTCGCCCAGCAACGTCGTCGTCTCTACGATAATCGGATGTCCTAAATGTTCATCAAGCTGGACAAGGCGTCGATGATACTCTCTGCATCTTGTTCGATCCAAGGCCGATATCGTGTTCGAAGAATCGACCCTCTTCGTCACGTCGATCACGCGACTTCGTACCTTCTCTTCCACCCCATCCAACCCCCTCTGTCTCACCCTGACGGCGATTCATCGGGAGAAGGAAACCGACGATTTCGTCATCCCCGTTAGCTCGTGCTTCCAGGTCCCTTCGGCATCTCGATCTCGATGGACTCCTTCGTCGAGTATATCCGTGCCATCGGCCTAATCGTCTCGGTTTCCCTCTCCGCGCCCCCACGGTGTCGTCCGATCACGGACGCCTCTCCAACGTTCGACGAGTTTAATGACTTTCTCGAAATGATTCGTCTTACGCGTTAGGTGCTCGCGTTCATCGTCGTAACGGACGATCGATTCAACGCGGCATCGATCGCTAGCCGATGGTCTGTTCGTCGGTGTTAAGAAGAGGGGAGCCGTCTCTCGATGATGGAAGTGACGACGGTCGGTGTACGACGGGGTCAAGGTATCGGTTGCCGTGAAATTGCCGCTGTGATCAAGGACGTTCGCACCCGACGCGAACGTTCTTGTTCTATCGGTTGGATCGTATCGCCTTGTTAACAAATGCCGCTAGAGTTAAAATACGTACCTCTTGTACCGTCGAGATCCTTTGATTCGAGACACGGCTCGCAATGGTCATTGGGGGGGACTGACTGTTTTCGACGTCGGTAAGGCTGCGATCAATATTGAGATTATTCCTCGATGCCCGAACGATGACTTTTAGGAAAATAAGATACAAAGTATTACAGATTATAATTTTAATCATCGATTTTTCTTACGGCTATGTTCACGCTACGTGTGACATCACGTATTACGAAGCAAAATTTATACAACGCTCGACCCTGCGGCTACACCGTTGCTTCGAGTACGTTCGATGCGGTGTGTGTTTCATATACGTATATGTCGATTCGTGTACATATCAATTTTATTAAGTAAGATTGTATATACAGCACAATACGAGAAAAGCGTTAGCTTCGGCTTAGTGTGTAATAATTGTAATTGTGTTAAACTATTATTGTATTATTTATAACAGAATATCAATGATATTAATATACACGTGTCACTTCGAGGAAAGAGACCTTTTCAATTAAAAACGAAAGAGATTATAAAATACCTTCTTTTCTATTTATTTCCTCAAAACCTATCCCTATACGTACGCGTCTATGCGCTCGATAAAGTATTAGTCTTAAGGCCTTTGAAATCTTTAGCGACGATGAACGTTTCGCTGGACTCGCTTCTCGACGCGTTCGGCCTGAAATATTTCACCGTCTTGTAAAACGTGGACAAATCTCTTTCCAACTCCACCGTCTTCCTGCCGTCCCATATCTTTGTCACGAACGATCCACCTATTTGAGTGACCTTCAGGGCGAATTTCATCGCGTAATAGGCAAGTATTATTATATTATCGTGGTCCAAGTCTTTAACGCCGGTCGCATTGGGTGCCATGTCCGACAAGACGACGTTCGCCTTTCTCTCTCGAAGCAGCTTCGTCAATTCCTCGAACGTGCTTGCCTCCAAAATGTCCTTGTTCCCCAAAACGGTTGCATTTTCTATCGGATAGATCGGTAACTTATCCAACCCGTAGACACTCCCAACCGGTCCACTTTCCACGCCGCTGGCATTGGTCAGCTTAACGGCGACCTGCGTCCAACTACCAGGAGAAGCTCCGCAGTCGATGACGACATGCCCGGGCGACAAAACGTTGAACCTTTCGTTTATCTCGAGCAATTTGAACGCGCTCCTGCACCTGTACTTATCCTGCTTCGCCTTTTCCACGTAGGGATCGCGAATCTGCCTGATCAACCACAACTGCGAGCTGTGCTTCTTGCCCTTCAAATTTTTAGGTTTCTCGTGCAGCAACGAGACGGACGTGCTCACGCCTCTTCTGACAAAGATACTTCGAGGCACGACACTCATCGTCCTGAAGGAATCCAATGGAGAACGCGCTACCGCTGCTTCGCTAGCTTTCACTCGCCTAACCTAGCTTTTCGATGGACATAACCTAGCAAATTAGATTAGGTTATTTACCATTCCATATTTCGTGAAAATTAACCTACCGAAAAGTCAATCATCGTTTTGGACAGAACGATCAGCTTCGATCTTCCTTCGGCAAAAGCTCCCTGAATGTCACGATATAAATAAAGAAGGAGATAAATCGACCAACATTGGCAACGTCCCGTTGTCGACGCGACGTAATATTCGGTCCGATTGGTCGAGAGGCGAAACGATGCCCACTATCGGCTGATTGAGGCGAGAAAGATCGCAGCGACGTGCGTCGGGACGCAACGACTGATCTAACTCCTCGATCGACATAACCTAGCGAGTTAAGTTAGGTCATTTATCATACAACTTTCGCGAAGATTAACGTACCGATAAGTTGACCTCGACCATCATTCTCGACGTAACGACTCGCCTAACCTAACTTTCTCATCGACATAACCTAGCGAATTAGGTTAGGTCATATATCGCAAAACTTTCGTGAAAGCTAACGTAACGATAGGTCGACCTTGACCATCGTTCTCGACAGAACGACCAATTTCGACCATTCATCCCCAAAATCTTTCGGAGTATCCTGGGAAGATGAAAAATCGAGCGACATCGGCAACGTCGCGTTGTCGACGAAAATATTCGATTGCGATTGGTCGAGCGTTGAAACGATGCCCGCTATCAGCTGATTAAGCTAAGAAGAAGATCGCGGCGACATGCGCCGGATCGCGACGACTTTAGTTCGCGTCAGCTGACTCGCAAAATAAGCCGCTGGGGCTCCGCTGGGCCTTTTTCGAGTCGCTTCGTGCCATTTGTTAGGTCCTGTCTCTCTCGCCGGCGAGGATATGATCGAAGCCGCACGAGCTCAACGACAATAAACTCGCCGATCGTGATCTTTCGATCGTGTCCCCGAGTTTACGATGAACCTGACCACGGGGAATCCTCACGACAACGGGCTGCTCTACGCCGGCTTCAATCAGGATCAAGGTACGTCTCGCACGGTACGATCAAATCCTCCTTTCGTCGGGTATCGACGCGCACTTGCCCACCATTTTATCGCTCCCGTACGTCGTCGGGCATTTCTAACCTCAAAGCCACGATGCTCGAGCGACTCTCCATCCTCTTTTGCTCGTAACGCGACGTCCTTCGTCGTGACGTCACACTCGGACGTCGTTCGACCAATTCGTCGCTAATTACGTCGATTTTGGGCCTTGGTTAATTCAATATTTCGGCGAGGGTGCGTCGAACTGTCGTTCCTAACCTCTTTCCTTCTCTCTCTCTCCTTCTATCTCCGTCTTTCTCTCTCTTTCCGCGTATCTTGAGATAATTCGAGTCGACGCGCGATTTTGTTCTTCGTTTCTTTATTTTGGCCTTTTTTACTCGTTCGATCTTTGCTCGCGAGAGCAGATAGGTCTATCACGGCGATAGACGCGGACTGCTTCGCGAAAGTATTTCGCTCGAAATATCGCGCGATCTCCACTTATATTCCGTGTCTGAACTGAAAATCCCCCCCTTTTTAAGCGAAACGAAACGAAATAAATAAATAAATAAATAATAAGAAAGGATAAATCGTGTAAATTGGTCGAACGTCTCTCGTCTCGATACGTCTTCGATACAAATCGTGAAACGTAAATGTGGAGGTTCGAAAGATCGCTCGTGCGAAAAAAAGGAAAGATAAAGATAGGAAAAAAAAGTACGACTCGGCTAACGATATCGTCCATGTTTATCGTAATCTTTGGTATTTATAGGATGTTTCGTCTGCGGCATGGAGAACGGCTTCAGAGTGTACAATTGCGACCCTCTGAAGGAAAAAGAGAGACACGACTTCAGCGAAGGAGGATTGGGATACGTAGAAATGCTGTTCAGGTGCAACTTTTTAGCGCTGATCGGCGGTGGATCGAAACCTTTGTATCCTTCTAATAAAGGTAAACGCTCGCCTGGTTTTCAATCGATTTAATTATTTATCGATTGATTTAACAATTTCAGTTACGATATGGGATGACCTTAAAAAGTCTGCGGTAATCACGATGGAGTTTAATACAGTGGTAAAGGGTGTAAAACTGAGAAGGGATAGGATAGTAGTAATATTAGAAGGTATTATTAAAGTTTATACGTTTACGCAAAATCCACAGCAACTGCATGTGTTTGAAACGAATCCTAATCCAAGAGGATTGTGTGTTCTCTGTCCAAACAGTAATAATTCTCTCCTTGCTTTCCCAGGAAGGAAAAATGGACACGTGCAAGGTAACATTGTCCTTAGCGATTATTAGTTCGACGCGTCTTCCCGTGAAACGTCTCGCTTTACTTGCCTTTTCGTTGCAGTCATAGACCTAGCCAATACCGAGAAACAACCGTTGAATATAGAAGCGCACGAAACCCCTTTGTCTTGTATAGCTTTAAACCTTCAGGGTACCAGACTCGCTACCGCTTCGGAGAAAGGTACCCTCATAAGAGTATTCGATACTCAGAACGGTAATATGATCAATGAATTGCGAAGGGGAGCCAATCATGCCAATATCTACTGGTAAGTACGTCGAAACTACGAACCGTAGGGAGAGTAGAGGTTATCGAAGCGATGGGATTTCTTTTATTTCAGCATTAATTTCAATCAAGATTCTACGTGGTTGTGCGTCGCCAGTGATCATGGCACGGTGCACGTTTTCGCAGTCGAGGATCAAAAGTTAAATCGTCAGTCTAGCCTAGCGTCGGCCACTTTCCTTCCGAAGTATTTCAGTTCGAGCTGGAGCTTCTGTAAGTTTCAAGTGCCGGGTGGGCCTCAATGTATGTGCGCGTTTGGAGCGGACAACAATAGTATTATAGGTAGGTAACGCATGAATTTGAGAATAACGACCCTTCTCGTACTTTCTGTTTTATTCCAATTTACTTATTTATTATTTTTACTCTATAATTATATATATTGGCTTGTCCGGAAAGTTCGTGCCGATTTTGAAGAAAAATTTCTTCTTTTTTTTAAGAAAAAAAATTAATTATATAATGCGTATAATTATTTATTTTATATATATAATAAATAAATTTTAAAAAAACTGAAGATCTGCACGAACTTTCCGGACAACCCAATATGTATATATATAATTATTCTCTTTATTCCAAGTTTCTTTTCAATGTCTCTATTTAACGTCAAATCGATCATTCCACAGTGATATGCGCGGATGGTAGTTATTACAAGTTCGTCTTCAACGACAAGGGCGAGTGCACGAGAGACGTTTACGCGCAATTCCTGGAACTAACGGACGACAAAATGTGACTGATCAACGTACATCCTAACGTTTTCTAATGCGAATTGTACCTTTC
Source organism: Liostenogaster flavolineata (assembly GCA_025433975.1). Classification (NCBI taxonomy): domain Eukaryota; kingdom Metazoa; phylum Arthropoda; class Insecta; order Hymenoptera; family Vespidae; genus Liostenogaster; species Liostenogaster flavolineata. The sequence goes on along the minus strand of JAITYT010000090.1, from coordinate 857,677 downwards.
GTCGTTGCTTTACTTGTGCGTGTCGATCGATATGGTTGGACGTATGGTTTCGATGCCCGGAACGCAATGCTCTCTCAAATGGAATACTTGAAGTGGGACGGAACGAAGATTTCGCTCCGCTTCGAGCTGGATCATCGATCGTTCGATGCGGTCGCGTATGGATCTTTTTTTGCGACGAACGTGCGTTTCGGGAAGTACCGCGATAAAATTGTCGATCGTTCTTCGTTTATCGCGCGGCCTATTGCTCGACCGCTCCATCTCTCTCTCTCTCTCTCTCTCGCGTTATTAATTATTAATTATCGCGACCAAGGAGAGACAAAATTAATCAAGGCTGTGGTCGATCGATCAGCGTGATACTGATATTTTTCTTACATTTTAAATAAGATAACTGCAGCTGATTCGAAGAAGTACCGCAAATAATCGTTATTGTTTCGGTAACTCGATCGTTTTTTGCGGCTTAACGCGTCCATTACGTAATCGTATCGTCTGAGTTTTTTTACGAGATCCTGTTTCTTTTCCTTTTTTCTTTTTTTAGATATACGAACTACAGATCTGCTTAAACGTTAACGAAAGGAAGACTTAATCTATCGTGTCGTGCGCTTGTTTCCTTTTATTCTTCTACTCTTCTTTCGAACAATTTTTGTCCGCGGTGATTCGCGTACATTTAAGTCGAGCTAGATGACCGAACGAAAATCTAAATCGCGTAGATAGGATAGGGGAGATTCGGTCAAGGTTTATCGATTCCTTTATTCCTTTTTTTTCTTTTTCTTTTTTTTAGCGTTTCCGTATATTTAATATACATGTACACGAGTACGCTCGAGCGTTATTGTTGAAATATCGTCACAAAATATTACGATTGCGATTTATGGAAAAAAAATGATGTTACGATCGCGATAGACTTAATACACGTAATTAGAGAAACCTTTAAAACACATCGATATTCTGACAAAGTTTCGGCAGATGTTTGCGTTGATTATAAATGTTAATTATACGACGTCGTTTGCTTTCGCTTTTATAATAACGATTAAATCGAATTGTTTGTATTGGAAACGATCTTACACCTCGAACGGTTTGTTCGGTAGAACCTTGCTCGTTTTCGAGGTCTCCACCGGTACCGGAGCCGCTTGTTTCTTCTTCACGGTACAAACTGCGTGTATGAGACCCTTTTTCGTTTCCATACTTTTGTAAGTGCTATATACCACGAACCATATATAGGACATCATGAATATCGCGAATAGAACGATTACACCTGCAACGAAAATATGAAATTAAGAGACAAATATATGTGTAAACACCGTAAAGTCGGGGTTTTTGTGTATTCATTGAACGCACGATCGCAAATGTCCGCCTTTCCACCCAAGATCGGTATGCACGGGCAGTCCTTCTCCACCGGGAATAGAGAAATTATCAGCATGGATATCATCGTTATCATCATCATCATCCACGGCCTCATGACGCAACGATTGTTCTGTCGGGGAAAAAAGAAAAGAAGGGAGAGAGCTTCATTCGGAGAAAATGGCGTTACATCGATGTTATTACCGTCAGTGCTCCGTAGAGTAACATGATCGTAGAGATGAAGTGCGTGACCGCCAGCGTCAGCCGGCAAAACATACAAAATACTTTCTCTGTGAACACGAAAAACGGACATGTATCGAAAATGAAGCTCGCCTTGCGTCCGATCGTTCGACTTATCGCGAGAATATCTTTTTTTTTTTTTAATTCGTTAGTATCTTATCTATAGTTCGAAAGCGATCCTTTTTATTAACCAGTGGCATTGTGATCGGCTATGTCCATCTTCTTGGTGTCGAGATGATTCGAGTATATGTCTTCCAAAGCTTCCCTCTCGAGGGCGTCCACGGTGTCTCTCACTACCATCTCTTGAATTCCCATGGCGTGTCCCATTTCCAAAGCGAAGAACACCATAATGAATCCGCACATGAACTGCGCAATAACGTCATACGCAATACGCAACTATTGTTCAACTGTTATTCGATATGCAGTAATCGATCTCGAATATCGATCGCAATGTGCGCAATAATCGCTCTTTTAACCTTTCGCCGTTTACTCACCAATTGCACCACGGCGATCAGTATGGTGCCTTGCCTAAGATTAAAGTAGTACAAAAAGTTCTTTAAAAGTCCCATCTTCATCTTGGCCCTAGGAAGAACTAAATTCTACTTTGATCGCGAAGTATTCGTCCTGCAACAGGAAAATATCAATCGATAAGCGTCGTACGGACCGATATGCGATAAAAAACTGACACGAACTCTCTCAATGGTCATTCTGATTCGAGCCAATGTTTTCTATCGAAACTGAGCTTCGTTATCGCGAGCTGTCGTGCCACTTAAGGACATTGGCGAAACTTGCCACGAGTTTACAGGATATTTAACGTAAAAGACTCACCTTTCCTTTAGTCTTCTAACGTACAGGTAAAATATCGCACGTTTTCTTAATCGCAGCAATGAAAGTTTAGTTTTGCGATTTAACTGAGAATTCGTCGCGTTCGTACAAGAAAACGAATCCAACGCGCCTATTCGGAAATTATCAATTTATCGAACATCGGCGAAATTGAGATTCTAAACAATCGCAGCATCCTCGTTGAGCGAACGGCGTCGCGAAAATTCGCGTATCTACGTCGAACGTGCGTTACGAGTATCGTCGTTATTCTCGTTCGAATTTGTAAAAAGTCATACGTAAACGATCCTTCCGCGACGAAGGATCCAACGATCAAACCAATTTCGTTCTCGCACGCTGTTGTCGTTGTTATTGTCGTCGTTGTTATTATTGCTATTGCATTGATTATTATTATTATATAACTTCATATTGTAATTACTCGCGCATCTTTGGAATGCAATCGTAATGAAACGGATCGATAGTATCACCATTAATCACGCACTCGATGCATCTTGAAGGTTCTATCCGTTGTTATTATTATTATTATTATTATTACATTGATTATTATTATATAAATTCATATCGTAATTACTGGCGTATCTTTGGACATCGAAGAAGCGAAGGCGACTTTAATAACGCGAGTCGGGCATAGGAAGGCGGCCGCGATGTCGTTTCGAATCGATAGTATCACCATTAATCACGCACTCGACGCATCTTGAAGGTTCTATCGGTGGTCTCGTTATCGGCGTCGCGCTTTACTATCGATACATCAGGGCACGATCGCGTTTACTAACGTTTAACGTCGCTGTCGCAGGTCCTTCCGGCACTCACCTTGCGAGACGGTGTGCTCGGTACCAAGCGACGGATCGCCGTCCGCCTTACGCCGCGATGGCAATCAATAACCTTCGCCGTAGCGCAACTTCGAAAGAGAGCAGAGGTAGGAGAGCCGTCGCGATTTTTCGTTGCTCGGTACGCGTACGAAATTATTTTCTCGATCCCTTTGTCCCTCGCTATCGCTTTCCCTCTCGTCCTTCTTTCTCTCCCTTTCTCTCTCCCTCCCGCGAGGAAGCGTTCCCTACGGCGCATGGAGTCACTCGCGTACCGCAAAACGCGAATTTACCACCGCGGACTCGCAAGGGTCGCGGGAGGACGAGAGCGAGGGCGGAGAGCGGCCGGCTGCCCCTGTCGGTAGGCTACCGCCGCGCGACTCGCGCAGGCGTGCGTCGAGCGATCGCTGCTGCATCCTGCCAGGCGCACTTGTCCTCCATTGCCAGCGTTCACGGACTCGTGCGTGCGCCTGCTATTATAGTCGATTAAGTTCGCCGTTCTCGTTTCTTTTCTTCGACGATCCGTACGTATCCCACCGATCGGAACGGAAATATTCTTTTATCTCGCTCTTATCGTGGGATTCGTAAGGAAGGGAAATTATGTCGACGAGCAAGACGGAGAGGGAGGGGGAGACAGAGAGAGAGAGAGAATTCATCGCGTCCTAGTCGATGAAGGTGTTTGGATCGAAGTGGCAACTTTTCTTTCTACGTACTTCGAGTGTACGTCATGTACTTTCGTATCGATTTAATTCGATTCGATTTTATTCATTCAAAGTCGCATCGTATCGCGACGCGTATTTATACGTATCCTTCGATCGTATTTTTATTCATCGATTATAAAAAGATAGGGATTTGTAGAGGCTAGAAGAAATTCGATACGCGTCTGTAATTCATTTATTTAGATTTTAGTCTTATAGAATCGACGTCGTAATCGTAATCGTAACCGCGACATTTTAACGAGTTACTTCGTAAATTTATTTAACTCTACGTCGCGCCGATTATGGAATATCGTATGCGTACGTATGCGCGTGCAGAGATCCGTCGTTCCACGACGACCAAGCGATTCGAATCGCGAATGAAGCTCGGAAAAGCGTTTCGATCGAGGCTCGGACCTGGGCTGCTTCTCACGCCTCTTCCGGGCATCCAGTGACGGTCGACTAATAACATAATTTCGTACGATGCGCTTTAAAGTAACGTTTACATAGGTAAAATCTCGTTTTCGATCTTTCTCGTTCTCACCGTGTACGACAAATTGTCGAAAAGATTTTTAATTAATTTCTTACAAATTAATCGAATTACTTTTGTTCGGAAGCCATATTTAAATTTAATTTCAAAATTTAATAGAATTAATTTCTCATAAGTTAAATTAACTCGAATTAAATTGACTTATAACATTATATTTATGTCATACAATATCATAATTTACGAGAAATTAATTAAATTAAATTTTAAAATTATATTTACGTACGGCTTCCGAGCAAGCTGCGAACGAGTTGGCAGGATCGCCTTTAACGATTATTTCATTTCTTTCCGTTTTATCCCACTTAACTCATCGGCCAATAAAGTTTACGCATCGTCGTACTACCGATACGTATCCATCCATCCGTCCATCCGTTTACCTAACTTTTACGTATCGATGCGCGTGACCTCGAATCCCGAATCGAAAGTTAGCTCGAGCGAGTCGAGTCGTCTAATTATTCCCTTCCTTTCTTCTTAAAATCGTCTTAAACGTCCATTTCGATCGGCAACGAGCTCTCGTTCTACCTCACTTGGCTCGTCGGCCAACGAAAGTTTCTAACATCGTCGTACTACCGATACCAATCCGTCCGTCCGTCCGCTTACGTATCGGCGCACGTGACTTTGAATTGCGAATCGAAAGTTAGTTCGATCGAGTTGAGTCATCTTTCGAGTAGTCATAGAAACGCGACGCATGGCCCACCTTCGATTTCAACTCGTTAGGATAAAGGACGCGCGATCGTCGTTTCTGTTCGTGTCCTGTCATCGGCCCGTCGTTCCATCGGAGCCGTGTCCTTCGCTCTCGTGCAAAAAAGTTTCCCGCGTTTCGCGCCTACGTACGAGCAGACGCCCGTGCCCTCCTCTTCCTCCTCCTCCTTGCGATCTTTCTCCTTCTTTCGTATTTTGTTTTTTTCCAAGAAAGAAGAAAGAAAATGGAAAGAGAGCATCGAAGGGTTAGCACAGGCGTGGGAGCCTTTCACTATCCGGCACGAGCGAAATACAGCGACGAAACGAAGAGCCTCATAAAACGTGCGTAAGAATCGTCGGACTTTTAAGCGAACACGTCGAACTAAGTATTCCTTTTCGAAAGCTGTTTATTTAATCGAATTACGCTCCATTTGCTTCGATACACTTTTCCCAGCGAGATTTTAACGCACGGATGCCCGTCTTAAAGAAATTCTGATCTTCAGAGTCGATAAGCTCCGATATGGAATTTTTTAGTCCATGCAAAATTGTTCTAAATGTTTTAAAAAAATGAAAGCCGACATTTTTATGCACCAAGCTAATATTTGAGCCGTTCAGCACACACAT
>JAITYT010000090.1:807059-822869 GCA_025433975.1 Liostenogaster flavolineata | reverse complement strand
GAGAGAGAGAGAGAGAGAGAGAGATCGAGAGAGAAAGAGGCGATTATCGCACAACGCAATTACGTAAATATTAGCGTACAGTCGAAGAATCGTCGAAGACATTCCTTATCTTGTACTTAACTTAACTCGTTGAATGTTATTCGTCGAGCAAGAAATCCCATATTTACCCTACGATGTACATACACGGAGGAAAGGCGTACGATGACGTCAGGAAGCAACCGGTGTATCGAAATCGGACTCCATTTTGTAAATAGCTCTACTTCGTAAAGAACTAAAACGTTTTTACCTGTTACATTTGATTGGGCGATTTGAAGGAATCCAAAAGATTTGTACTCGATAGCGCCCCACGTTGATCGTGGACATTTCGAACGTTTTACTATAAATTTATACGATACTCGTCTTTAACGTGTAAGGGTTAATGAAATATATCGTTACGTCTCGAACTTGATATCATAATTTATTTAGCGTCGATTCGGTATCGAGTGGATCGCGAGGAGGAAGTCGAACGACCGATCTCGTCGCGATTATCGCGACGTTACTAGCGTATCGAGGCGCTGATTGGTCGACGCGTCGATCGTCCGTCGCGAACGCGAAACGAAATAAAGATAACAAGACAAAGATGAAAAACGTCATCGACGGATGCGCAATTGCTCATCCTACGTTCTGTAAATAAAAACGTTCCACGTCGATTCCAGCAGGAGAGGGGCAGGAAGGAAGGAAGGAAGCCAAGAACTTTTGCCCGCTCGCAGTGCCCCCCAGTAACGAAGCACGAAACTAACCGTTGTTACGAACGAATAAAATAAATAAATAAATACAGTGGAGTGACGAGGATCCATCGTGGCATTGTTTTTTGATTCCTATGGAATCATATTCCATATGGAAAAAATTGTTTCGCTTAACGAGTGTGATTTTATGATAAATATAAAGAGCTATGACTATACCAAGTGCTCTGACGCTTAAATTTAAGATTTTTCAGAAAGTGGAGTTAATCGATGTGTGCACCAAACGGCTCACATATAAGTAGGTCACAATAATATTTACAAGGCACAAAACGCGATTACCGAACGAGTACAGAGACGCTCTCGGCGACCACGTACTCGATGCCTTGAGTCACGTGGAGTCAACGAGAGATATTTGTGTTATACGAACACACCGGTTAGAGTTATAGAGACGCACAACGCGAACCAACACCAAGTAGAATAACCAAATAGCGAACAAAGAGAATTAAGAGCGCAAAAATAATCGCGTACTCGAATGCCTTGAGTCACGCGGAGAGAGATTCCAACGGATGCGTGTACCGTGCGATAGCCAAGACTGAACGTGTCTCTTCCGAGCGTGTCGAAAGAGCACGCGTAAAAACTGAAATGGAAACGGAAAGGAAGATAAGCTAACGGGCGAGGGCAGGATGGAGGTCCCTCTCGAACGTTCGGTGACACGTCGGTAAAAGAGCTCACGATCGGTTAACTGCACCCTTCCTCTATTACCGACCGCCGAACCGAACTCGATCGAGCGGGTACAGTGACGAACGTGCATAAAAAAAAGAGAAAGAAAAATAGATAGACAGAGATAATAAACAAAAAAAAAGCGAAAGAACTCCTTCTCCGACTCCTAGCAATAAAAATTCATCGATCCTCGCGGGTAATTCGATAACGAAGGAGCCAAGAGGTAGCGAAAGCTCATAGAAATTCCGGGGCGCTCGACGCGCCACCTGGCGGCGGAGCGCTCGGCCCCAAGGCCACGGACGCCATCTTGACCCACCGTTAGACAGTTTAGCGCGGTCGTGCGGTGCACCTCGTGGGCGATTCTTCTTTCGATGTTATTGCTCGATAGTCGTGAATCAGCCTTGTCGAAAAGCGAATCCAACCGCAAGAGCGTCGGATTTCGATCACTTATCTTACACTTACCACGCAAACGAGCAACGACGACGACAACAACAACAACAACAACAACAACAAAGACGACGAAGACGAAGACAAGGAAAAAGTCAAAAGCCGATCGAGTTAACGACGATCACGACAACGACGAGAAAAAGAAGAACTGCATCGAGGACAAAGACGAAGAATACGTCGACACGACGACGAGATCAACGACAACGACAACGACGACGACGGCGATCACGTCGACTACTACGACGGCGACAACGGCGACTGCGCAACGATGCAGCGTATTGCCTTGGACGCGCATAGAGCGCAGCAGCGATTCCCAGGTATCAGTGCGATGGCGGCGGTGGTCGGGAGGGTGAAGATTGCGAAGTGTCGTTGATTCGGTACGGAATAGCCTCGCTTGCCTGCCAGTCCGTAATTCCGTTCGGTGCGTGGAGGAAGAGGCAAGCGAGCGATACTTCGATCGAACCAGATCGTAATGGCGGCGACTTGACGCGCGTGCGACGTTACTGCGAGCCATCGCGTTCGTGTTACGTGAAACTCGTTGATACCGAAGAAGAAGAAGAAGAAGAAATAGAAATAGAAATAGAAATAGAAGGAGAAGGTGGAGGTAGAGGAAGAAGTAAGAAGTAAGAAGAAAAAAGAAAAAGAAAGAAAAAGAAGGATAACAAAAAAAACATTAACAAATAGGAGTTAACATCGAGTCTTGGGCGATCGAAGGAGATTAAACGTGCCACAAGGAGGTGGTGTAAGAACGAACTACTGATAGTAGCTAGCTAGTGGTGGTGGTAGTGATAGTGGTGGTGTTGGTGGCGACGGCAGTGGTGGAGAACGACGACAACGACGACAACGACAACGAGGAGAAGCAGGAGAAGGTGGAGGAGGAGGAGGAGGTGGCGAAGAAGAAGGAAGAAGAAGCAGAAGAAGAAGAAGAAGAACGACGAAGTTTAGGGTTGTTGCGTGAATTGGCGTGTGTGAAGTGCGCGTGGGTGGGCGAGGCGTGTTCAAACGGCGGCTTCCGAGAGGAGTGTCGTCGTCGTCGTCCAACGAAAAGAGGAAGGAAGAGGAAGGAACGATAGTGGAAATATAGGTAATAATAGCAGTGCTGCGGTACTAACAGTACCATCGGTACCGGACGAAGAACGGTAGAAGCGGTAGAAAAAGAAAAGAAGAAGAAGAAGAAGTTGGTGGTGCTGGTGCTGAAGGAGGAGGAGGAGGAGGAGGAGGAGGAGGTGGTGGCGACGGAGGAGACGAAGGAGCCATGAGCGACGATAAAAGCGAGGAGGATCCGATAATGGATCTCTGGTACAGCAACTGGGAGCAGCAGTGCGTCGAGGCGTTCGAGGCCGAACCGGATTACGAGAATCAGCTGCACAACGAGAAGGAGATCTATTCACAACAGATGTGGACGAGCTTTCAAACGACAGCGTCGGCCATCGCCCAACTGTACAAAGGCAAGACATCCACGAGAACTCGATAAATACAACGCGTGCACCAGCTTCGATTCTCTATCGAATTCTTCATAGTCCTTATCGTCTCTTTCTTTCTTTCTTTCTTTATTTTTTGCTTCGCTTATTCTTTGTCCTCCTTTTCCCCCTTCGATTTTACGCGTTACGTCTCTCTCTTTCTTTCCGTCTCATTCCGCCTCCGTCTCTCTCCGTCTATCTATCCGTCTATGTATATATATCTTTCTCCTTCTCTATCGTTCTTTATTAGCCCGCTGTCTTCGTCTCTCTACCGTCGTACGTACCGACGAAGGAGCTCGACGGTACGAATGGAAGGAGAAAGATAGTCGGAAAGAGACAGAGATAGAGAGAACGACGATGACTATCGGTCGATACGTTCGCACCGACTGTTATTTATTTTCCTTCCTTTTTTTTAACTTATTCCACGACGCGTCACGCCGAGCAAATTCTACCGCGTTCGTCTTCGTCTTTACCATTACGCTTTTAGCTTCTCTTCTTCTTCTTCTTCTCCTTCTCCTCCCGTTTTCGTCGGGAGAGAAGAAAAAAGAAGAGCGTGGCTCTCGCTCGCTATCGATCTTCCCATCGTGAGTAACCAATTTCCCCTTTGGCGTTTTCTTCTTTTGCAGATCGTACGCAGGGTGTCTCGCTGTGGTTACCCTTCCAGACAGCCGCTGGAACTGTCACCTCACTGTACAAAGGTGCGTCTGACCGCGTACACATCGCTAATTTTTCCTCTTCCGTCACGCGACACCGGACGACCAAGAGACAACCACGACCGCCCGTCGTTCGATGCGATACGTCAGAATAGCTCCGTCCTTTTTCTCCTCGTTCCCTTCGGCATCCTCCCTCACTGTCCGGCCCCATCCGTCTCTTTCCACTTTTCTTCTTCTTCTCTTCCTCCTTCCACCCCTCCCCTTCTCGTTCCTGTGGTTCTACGCTGTCCCTTTGTGTCGGAGGACGTCATTCGCTTGCGCTTGTGTGCGTGTCCGTCCGTGTCGTTCGACGGTCGGCGGTCGGTCGGTCTGTCGGTCGGTCTGTGCGTAACAGCTGACCTTCGGCATCGGTCAGCTGTTACTGCCATCTCGTTGAAGGATCCTTTTAGCAGTTCCCACACCGCGGGGGGTTCGAAGAAGAAAGGAACCCAATCGGAGGGATCGGTCATCGAGCTTGCCTGCAAACTCATTTATTGGGATTTATTGCGAGTCGGTCGAGTCGTTATCTTTCGCCTTTGTGGTGCGCGCGTGAGCTCGACGCGCTGCTTCGCAAAATGCCTTCGTTTTGCGCCTCCGTGCGCTTCCAAGGAAAGACTCCGTCGAGTAAATCTTTGTCGGCTGAAGGAGATTCTTGGCTTTAAACCAGACTTTGTCGTTGTTCTATATATTTTAAAGACGAGAGTTTATCGAAAGTGTCGGCGAGTCAGGAGAGTCGAGAATATTTTGAAGACACGGTTTCGACCTCGACGCCAAGGCGCAGACTTCGACGCGTTAAATTCCACCGGTCTTTTCTCTCTTCGTGTAATATCGGGCCGTCGAGGATGGAATTTGTTGTAGTCGATCCGCAGAAATTTCTAGCTTTCCTACAAATTTCATCCTCGACGAGCTAACGATACGGTACGTTGACTTACTTCCTTTGCATTTTCTCGAACAGATTCGGTGGACAGTATGCGGCGTTGCAGCGAGCTAGGAGTAGAGACCGGAAGGCAGAAACGTAGTAAAGAATTAATGAATTGGGCTAGGAAAAAGAGACGCATGATCCGCAGGGAAGATCTTCTGGCGTACCTCGCTGGGAAACCACCTCCGCCGCGACCTCATTCGCACAGGTTAAAGTTTTAAAAGTTTACCACGCCGTCGTACATCTATTGCCTTTTGAATCCGTTCGATAGAATTCGAGGTTATCTTCTTCGCTTCGTGCTCGGACGGTGCAAGAAACCGTCCGGTTAGTGCGAAGAGTCCCTACGTGATTGAACGTGAAACTTATCGCTTTACAGAAGTTCTCCGAAGCCACGTATGATGGTATGCGGCTCTCCACCTTCTCAAAGTCCCACGCCGAGTATGGTCGTTTCGCAGACGTCAGCGCCCGGCAACGATCTCGATCCAGAAATGCACACGTTCAGGGAAGCCATCGCTTTATCCGGTAAGTGTCGTCGGTCCTTCCTCCGTCGTCCGATGGAAAGCTCGAAGACGGTTTAAAGCTTGTGATAACGGAGAATATCTTGCAGGTTCCCCGATGTCCCGACGTACCGGGAGGCAAGCCGAGTTATCGGCCTTTATAAGCAGCGAGTTCGCACGACATCATAAACGACCCGCTTCGCACGACGTGGACATGGGATCTCCTACGCACAAACGTTCGCGTTTCATGTAACGGTGCGCGACGTGTAAAGTAGCCTCGCTCCCTTGTTCCCTATCGATTAATCAATCGATGGATTGATTAGCGATGGTTCGACTACCCCGTACGATTCCTGGTTAGACTATTGTTTCGACGTAACAGCGGCGATTTCCGTTGCCGCTTAAGCACGTTCGTTTGTCTATTCGAAACGTTACTCTTCGTGCCTGGTAACGACGTTATCGCGACCGGTATCGACGTCTCACCATTTTTCACGATACCGAGGAGACGAAGGTTAGAATGGAAGAGCGATACTCGAGAATTAGATGGAAAGAATAACGAGCCGAGATCGGGAAATTACGAGACGCTAACTCTTTAAATTAATTCGCGTATAAACTCGGTTCGATGGACCTTCGTGCCGTGTTATACGTTTATCAGGTACACGGGACGCAACGAACGTGCTTCGATACTATTTGAAGTGCCCATGCAGAACAGATCGCATTGTATTATCTACGATAGTTTATATACGAAACTATAGATGTATAATCCAACGAACTACGTAGTTCGTTAGGCGTATAACGAGATGCGGATTGCTGCTAGAACGTTTTACACATGATCGGTGTATATGTAGATATCGACAGCCGATACGTCGACGCATCGTGATATTTCTTAACGACTATCTGATCCACGATAATATTCATGTTCCGATTGAATTTTTGATCTATAATAACGCGACGATTCGATATTTTATAATTATTTTATTGCCCAACGCGTACGTCGCGATCGTAAGAAAAGAGGGGAGGGGGACAAGGTGAGGATGTGATTGTAAAATATTATTTCGTAATTCAAGGGGTCGCTAGCCTACCGACTATAATATTGTTGTAATTATAGCGCGATTATAGATAAATTAATATTTGGACGCTTTTATTAATAAAATGAAGATAATTTTATAGTTTTGTTGGAATATAAGATACGGAAACTTTAAGAGAAAATACCAAATTTAGTAACACACGCGAGAAAGACATCGTTCTTATTTTTATAGCACTTTGATTACAATTTTTTTATCGTTTGTAAATTTCTTGCTATATTTAGCTCATGCGTACGGCATGTTGAAAACTTTTTTTATATAATATACATATTGTATCGTTTATAAAGCTCGTTTCTTCTGCAATTCTGCATCTATAATATTTGTCTTTTCATGATAAATAATCGTTTTGTTATACGTCGTTCGACGGTAATCGTTTATGCGAATGCAAGTTCTGATCGACATTTCGATCGTATTTCTCCCAATTCTTTCCATGTGTGTCCGATGCTCGTAATCGCATTTTCATCGTCGATGAAATCCTTCGGTTAGGAAATAAGTAATTGTGGATTCGAAGTCAGTTACGATGTTAAAACGTGCTCACATCAGCGAGAAAAGAGAAAGAAAAGCCGTGACGAAGAAAAGCTCTGGAAAAGTTTCGTTAATCCGCGCAAACCGAATCAACGTCCCCGAAAAATATTCGGATTCGGCGGATGGGAGAGTCGTCGATCTCGAATGCGAATGTCACCCGACCGATGTAACATCCACGTCTGATGCAATCGTATCGATTGATTGTGCACGTTCTAACAACGCGTTACGTTTCAAGACTCATATCAGAGTGACCTCACTCTATCGTAAGTTCATTGTAAATGTACATTAATTGTAGGTATTGTGCCTCGTAGCGCCTCTATTTAAATTTTGAAGATAATCGGTTGTGGGAGGTTCGCCAAACTAAATAGAGTCACGAGGTTTACGTTCCAACGTAGTTGGGCCTCGATCGTAAGTTACGAACCTCCGTTTGTTAATTCTTCAAAAATCATGTAGAAGCTATCGCTCGTTTTGTTTTTTCCTTTATGTTCTTTGTCTCGCCTCGACGTCGTTTCGGATATCGCTCTGACAACGAGCGAAAGAATTGTTGTTCGGTTGTAAATATAGTGTATGTTAATAACGTTAACGAAAAAACATAGCTCTAGGGATATCGCTAATATTAACTTCACTATTAACTACTGTGCGATAGCTTTAATAATAATAATAATAATAATAATAATAATAATAATAACAACAACAACAACAATATTTATCTTGCGATCGCCAGTTAATAAAGACTACCACGTTCGACTCGATTTTTCTAATCAATTTGGTTAAATAGGATTATGTTTTTTAAACGGATACGCGCCGGACGCCGTATCGTTCGCTCCGCCGCGCGCATCTCTGTGGAAAATCGTTTCGCTTCCGCTTTTAGACGGACCACGTTTACGTTTAACGCCCGTGGAACGGACGAAGGCTCGCTTTTAGACAAGAAAAGCTTTTTGTACAAAATTATCCCGAACGTTTAAAAAACGATAAAAGGAAGCGGCGTTTCTTGTTCGTCTTTTAAATTAATTTACGTCTATCTTCTAAATTATTGAGGAATAGTAGCAACTCTGTAACGAAGTTACGACATATTTAATTGTCAAACGTACCTTCCTCGCGGAAAGAAACCCTGCAAAAGAATACACTCTGGCGCGTGTGAGTTGAGATCGCATTATTTGAAAAAATTAATAAATAAATACATAAATAAGTAAAGAGGAAGTAATCGCAATTCGGGAAAGATCCTTCGATCGCGAAGGGAGGATACGATATTTTCTACTTCCGAAGGGATTTTTGTAAATGTAACGTGCTTCGCTGCGTTTAAAAACGACGATACCACGAGGAAACGTTAGTATTAACGATGATCGATCCGATTCTCCTTCTCCTGTAAAAATGATATTACCGGTGATCGAACGAGACACGGAAGAAAGTAAAATAGATCGAAGATGCCATACTTAGGTATATTTTATTGATAAGCGAGTATACGTAACTCGGCGATGAGAAGTCGAGCCATTTTGTACAGACGTTTATTACTCCGTTTTTCCTTTCTTTTCTTCTTTTGTCCATTGGTGAACGTTTCCGGATTGTATGGTCGACATGCGTTTAGCGTTTCTTTGTAAAAACTCGAATAAGCACGGGTGTTTATTTTGTACAAACGATCGGTCGGTTCGGACATGCAACGTACGTCGGGTCTTGCGATATCGGCGCCTTCGCCGTCTTGCGTTTAATACGAGAGAAAAAAAGACATTCGTGCGCGAGAGACGATGTCTCGAGATTAACAAAAGGAATTTTCTCACGGACGCTCCTTAAAGATCTCCCTTTCGCACGAAGAGCGAAGAGCTCTTGCGAACGCGTATCCGAAGAAGATGAAAATCGAAATATTGGATTGGCTGTTAAACGATCGCGAATTTTACCCATAAATTATTAGGCAAAATAAATATTATCTTTGCGCGCGGGCGCGTTCTCGAGATTCGACGAAGAGCCCGACTGGTTGCACGTCCGTAGACAATAAACTAAAGATGATCGCAAGGAAACCACTTCTGTACCATATATATTTCTCACGGACCGTATACGAAACGCGTGCGTTTCGCCAGCACTATAAGCACCAATTTTCTACAAGCGTTTCTCTTCGTTCCGATACGCATTATGGCAACGTGATGCTGTAACCCGCGATAAATACGATATGTAACATTTTCCTTGCGCGAACACGAGGCTCCCGGTGATCCAGCACAAAAAACGTTTGTGTTCGGGACGAAAGATGGTGCTGTTATTTTTTGCGTATATAAAAAGCTTGTATATTTTTGCGTCTCTTGTTTGTAAGATAATCATTTACAAATAAATCGCGAGGAAAATGTAAGAAACTCGCCGTAATTCGTTGTGTACCTCTACGACAATTTACCACCTTGCTTTTACGTGACCCAGACGTTTTTTACGTCGTATATTTACGATCTTTTCCGCGTAAGATCGCTCGTTCTTCGTCGGACGATCGTTCAACGGTGTCGATAACGTAAACAAATCGACCCGAGGACAAATGGTCGCATTTGACCGCGACAATAAAATCCACGCTGTCGCGAAAGACGCGCTGTATAGGTCGACTGCTACTGCAAGATATTTCGCAACGAATCCGTGGTTACCCTCGTACAAATGGCACTCATTTAGTTTGATTACGTGCCAGAAACCGCGCGCGACTAGTCGCGCAAGTTTCACGCCGAAGATGAACGAAATCTCCGTGGAGAAAACGATTGCAGAAGTATTTTTAATAACTCCGTAAATCGTAAATTAGTAAATCGAACGATAGTTCGATTCGATAGAATTTCAACGTGCAACGCGTTCTTGAACAATTTAGGCAAGAACGATGCGCGCTACGAGGCCTGACGCGTTCGTTTCATTTTATAGATTAGTAAAGAGCGCTCAAATTTATGCTAAGGACGATGAAGTTCGTCGCTATCGAGCTAATTGTTTTTGGTAACATTCACCGGTGAACGAAGGCACTGTCTTCCGTTAGAGATAACTTCCGGTTCGGCGATTTGCGATGTCTGATTACAGACACGGAATTTATCAACGTCGATCAAACGATGTCAATTTTTTTAAGATCTTTTAACATTTTTTATATCGCACCTACGATTCATAACTACGAGCTTCTGATATCTCCATCGAACGATCGTTCCATTCGATAGAATTTCAATGTGCAACGCGTTCTTGAACAATTTAGGCCTGACGCGTTCGCTTCATTTTATAGATTCGTAACGAACGCTCGAATCTGCGCTAAGAACGATGAAATTCGTCGCTATCGAGCTAATTGTTTTTGGTAACATTCACCGGTGAACGAAGGCACTGTCTTCCGTTAGGAGTAACTTCCGGTTCTACGATCTTCGATGAGGATTACGACATTTATCGACGTCGATGAAACGATGGCAATTTTTTAAGATCTTTCAAAATTCTCTATGTCGCATCTACGATTTGTCGTCAACGTGGATCAACCAAACCATAATTTACAAATGCATACGGGATAAAAGACGGTCTTCTGTCCTTGATAATATTCTCGAAAGCGTCGAATAGTTTCATTTTATACTTTCGTGACGAACGCTCGAATCTAAGCTAAGAACAATGGAATTCGTCGTTTTGATCGTCGCTATCTAGCTAATTGTTTTTGGTAACATTCACCGGTGGACGAAGGCACTGTCGAATTAACGTTACGGCTATAATAATCTTCCGTTAGAAATAACTTCCGGTTACAGACATTTATCGACGTCGACGAAACTACGTCAATTTTGTAAGATCTTTTAGAATTCTCTATGTCGCACCTACGATTCGTCGTCAACGTGGATCAACGATCGTAGTTTACAAATTGATACGGAATAAAGGATAATCCTGTCTTCATAATACGCTGTCCTTGATGATATTCTCGGACGCGTCGAATGCCTTCTTCCGATTAGCTATGGCGTTGATCAGCTTCCTTCTGGGTCCAAGCGGAAGTTTCAGAGCGGCGATGTCAGCTTCGGTAAGTAACATCAAAGCTTCCAGATCGATCTGTTCCCCTTCCAAGATCGTATATATCGACGAAAGATTGTTCGCGGCTAAAAATCTTTGCAAAGGTGTCCACTCTTCGTCCGTCTCGTCCTCCTCTGCGAGCGTAAATTTATTCGTTATCGATCGCCATTTTACTATTTGGAAACATTTCGATATTTAAAAACAATAATAAATAATAATAATAAAAAAGCAATAGCAATAAAAGCTGCGTAATTAAAAAGGCAATTCCCCGGTTAACGGTTTAATGATAAATTGCTACTCTATCAGTTATCTAACGCAATTTATCATGTCCAAGTATTTACTGGTGTTCTTGGACAACGCGTCGTCACTGATCGTTCGTAAAATCGCTATCGAAGACATTACGAGGAGATGCGCGAAGCTGTCACCTGATAACTGATCGTCATCCCACATGTTTTGCCTGCGTGCCAAGCTGCCGGCGCTTCCTATGCTGATCTCTTCGTTTTGGCCATTCGTTCCGATCCTGTGGCCGTTTGCCGAACCATTTATCAAGCCGTTCACGCAAGAATTGCCGTTTTGTAGATGAACGTCCGCTTGCGTGACCGGGATATTGTCGAGCGTGGCTGTTATCTGCGGATTAAAGAGCCAACAGCGTTACGTAGGGGGTGTAACGAGCTCGACGTGCGTGTACAAGTTTAATCCTATCTTCGATCAAGTCGAAAGGTCTATGGGCATAGAAATATCCTTAAAAAATCAGCCGGAGTGAAGAGAACTTCGCCTTTTTACCAGTTTAGACTGGCAAACGACGCGTTTTCGAGGCGATTCGTTATCGCGGTCGACCATCGCGCGAAACGCTCGCATTTATCAGCGTGGGGAACATCAGGTACAGGCTGGAGTAATCGCAGAAAAAAAGGCGAAATGGAACGCGCAACTTCGTGATCGTCGTAGGCTTATCCGTGCGAATGATCCTTTCCATTCGGATTTTCTCTGTTCGGACCTACCTAAGTTACCTACGAACTTAGCGATCTCCCGAATACTACGGAGCCATCGTGATTATCTAACCGTTAGGTTGTTCGGAAAGTAATTTCGTTTTTTCCCAACAGAGGATTTATCGAATTCGACCGTTCGTGATTATCCGAAACGCCATCGTCTTTCATTAAAAAAAAAAAAAACGAAATTACTTTCCCGAAGAACCTAATTTTAATATGTACCACAAGTACTAGGAACTTTCAATCGATGGGCATAGAAATATCCTTAAAAAATCAGCCGGAATGAAGAGAACTTCGTCTTTTCATCGGTTTAGATTGGCAAACAAGGCGCGAAACGTTCGTATTTATCAGCGTGGAGGACATCGGGAGAATGCGTGTGAGCGTCACGACGCTGGAGTAATCGCAGAAAAGAGGCGGAATGGAACGCGCGACGCTCTATGCGCGATTTCGTGATCGTCGTAGGCTTATCCGTGCGAATGATCCTTTCCATTCAGGTTTTCTCTACTCGGGCATTGCCTACGAACGTACCGATCTTCCGAATGCCGGAACCGAAACCGGGTCGATCGAAAATGCTAACTGCTTCCCTTGCGAAGCCATTGTAATGACCTAACTAGAGTATATACTGATTTTGATATATACCAAAAGTACAAAATATCCTCGAAAAATCACCGGAGTGATGAGAACTTCGCCTTTTCACCAGTTTAGACTGGCAAACGACACGCGAATATTCCTATTTATCAGCATGGAGAAGATCAGGTTCTCTCACTCTCAGGTATCCTCTGTTCAGGCGTTACTTCAGGCGCTACCTAGGAACGTACCGATCTTCTGAATGCCACGGAGCCGAAACCGGGTCGATCGAAAATGCTAGCCGGTTCCCTTAGGAGGCCATTGTGATTATCGCGCTCCGCGAGTTCCTCCTCCAAGTCCTCCGCCTCTTCGTCGAAACCTCGATCACCCAGAAGATCCGGCGTACTTTGGGCCTTGCTCAACGTCCCCCAAACGTCCGAGATTTTTCCTCGTCGAACCATCTGCTGCGCCTGGGTTTCGTACGTCCCTACGTACATCACCTCGGAGTCCCTTCGTAGACCCGTCAAACTGCGGATCGACTTTTTCCCATCTACCTCGACCTAAAATTAAAGAGAATCTTTATCTTCGTCGATTCGGTCTCCCGATACATCGAGAGAAGAAAAGAGGTAGGATTTCGTTAGAATTTCATTTCCTTGGGAAATGGGAATGTGTTGAAAGTTACAAAACATCGCAGAGCTGATAAATAGTATTGAAAAATGCAGTCGCAGCACTCCTACATCTATGCTATATTTCTCTTTCATATATATGGTAATAAAATTGACAAGTTTTCTCTACAAAATTTTAACATATTCCCATTGGTCACCCTGTACAATATATTAGAATATTTTTATTTATTTTTTTTTATTTAAGAAAAACGATACTTGTGAAAGACGCCATCAAGATCCATCAAGGTGACGGAATGGGAAACGCACCTCGACGATTTTGAAGTCATCCACGGCCTTTTTCGCGAGAGCTTTTCTACAGACGGCGCTGCCGTGTCTCTTCGTCGTGGTGCCCACGATATCGCTGAAGGTCGGCGAGGGCTTCACTCGACCCTTGAAGGTCAGTATACCGGGCCTATGAGGTAGAATACTGGTTTCGTTTACCGTGTCCAGGTCGGACGACTTCGATCGATCCTTCAGCAACTTCTTCTGTACCTTCTCTGCTTTTATCTCCGCCATCTTCTGTTTCTTCATGTACTCCTTCAATCTTCCCGGGATAAAATTCAAATAAAACTTTATCAATGACGATCTTCATTTACGATCTATCACGCGGTACGACGATAGAAGGAAGCGATCCAAAAGAAGTTCTCGGAAGTAATTTATGAATTTATGAATCAATGAATCGACAAATTTACAAATTGAGATTATAAATCTTCGGCAACGCGAATTCACCCGTGGAATTTATTCGTCGAAGCGATAAATAATGGCATCGATTTTACGGTCGCGAGGTGGGTGGTGTACCCGACTGCCAACCTCGAAGCACTTTATGTTTCCACCGTCTTGGACCTTGACCGTCTGGTTGGATTTTTACGAGAATCTCGCAAAAGAGTAAAACAATGCGAGTTATTCTAGCGACGAGATGGCGAACGAAGAAAGGGAACAGGGCTCACCTACGTGGAACTTCGAACGTTCGAAACTCCACGCTCGTAACCTTTTGACTGCTAAAGGCGTATATATACGCCCTCTGCATTTCTTGTTTACTATAACACTTATTATTACTTTTATACTATTATTGCTATAATATATAGCACACATATATACATAATTACTACTATACTATTGAGTGTAAACAAAAAAATTATAAGTGGTACGAAGCAATTTTTTCGTTTATTAGATGTAAATATTTGGGTCTCGTATATTCTGTATAATTACGTATCAGTTAAAGAAATACGGACGATCCCTTACGTCAGATCGAAAGGCATGCGGTCAAAAAAATTAGTAGCATAAGAAGTTACTTGAAATAACTAAGAAATGAATATTTTTGATTTACTCGCAATTATTAATTTTCTTTTTAATCTGAAGATCAGTATCGAATCCCCGAGTACCGTCTCGAGCACTAGGTCAAAAGGTTAAAAATCTTTCGACGAGTCGATTATCGTTTCATCGATCAAAGGGAATGGGCAAAGAATTCGCGCGCATCGAAATTCGCACTTAAACAAAAAAGAAAAGAAACTACAATCGAGAGATTCACCTCTTGTCGGCGTCTTTCTCCGCCTTCTCGCGCATCAGGCGGCTCTTCTTGCGATTGTTCAGCTCCTGATCGGCCTGCGCGACGTCCAAGAACTGAAGTATCCTCTCGCGGCCGTTGATAGCGGCCAGCTCCCTCGCCGAGTGCCTGTCTATGTCGAGCGACCAGATATTACAGCCGAACTTCACCAGGAACTTGACGCAGAACTCGTGTCCCCTGGCAGCTGCCAGGTGGAGGGCGGTGTTACCAAAATAATCGGCCTTATCCGGATCGCCCCTGTTGGCGGAACAATAGATGGTGAAAGAGAAGGACAACGAGCTTCGACGTACGCGTTTTAAACAGCGGCCGGACATCTGCATCGCTACGGGGGCGTTGTTGTTGTTTGCGGACACTCTTTGTAGCGTGGGTCGCTTTCCGTTACGCTACCTCATCGAATATTCGATTTAGGCTCGATCGATTAGACGACGATGCGATGCGCATCGACACGTCGTCGGTCTTGAAGTTTTCGCTACTTTGCCCGGAAGTGCGCTCTCGCGCTTCGCCATCTTCGATCGACCTACTGGTTCCTCTAATCGATGGGTATTTAGCTTATATTATTTTATTACTAGGTCGTCAAGGATGAAACTTCTAGTTAATTTGTAGAAATTTGTAGCTTTTTTACAAATTTCATCCTCGACGATCCAATATATTGTGTTTATTGGATTGTCCGGAAAGTTCGTGCCGATTTTCGGTTTTTTTAAAAATTTATTTATTAGTTTATTATATATGTATATAATAAATAATTATATATATTATATAATTAATTTTGTTTCTTTACAAAAATAAGTCTTCGAAAAAAGGAAGAAATTGTTCTTCAAAATCGGCATCAACTTACCAGACAACCCAATATATGTAATATAATAATATATCAGGTCGTCAAGGATGAAATTTGTAGTTAATAATACAAATTACTAATCGTTTTAACGATATAATATATAATATTACAACCTGAAAACATCGCAGAGCTGATAGATGGTATTAAAAGATGCAGTTCC
>JAITYT010000090.1:752380-771209 GCA_025433975.1 Liostenogaster flavolineata | reverse complement strand
AAGGTAATATTTGATTACGTTAAGTAATTTAGGTAACTTTAGCCATTTAACTGTATTTAAATGTATGCGCGCTCTTGCGGTGTCTCACTCCACAAAGGAAAATGTTTCATGGAGTATCACACGAGGAAGAAGTACTAACATTATTTGTGAGTATTACTTTCGAAGTTACATTGAAGGATTTAAATTTTTAGGAAAGTCATAACAATTTTGCACGATTAATCCATGTTCAAAAACTGGCCTTTAAAAATCCGCCGGAACCGAGGGTCGGATGGTATTTAAACACCCCGGTACGCAACGTGTTAAAAAGGTCTTCATTGCCTCATCTAGCCCATAGACTGTAGTTTGGAGACCCCTGGTCTAAATAACGCGCAAGTACCGTACCTTTGGTTTGTGTGGTCGTGGCCCTCGGTACCTCAATCCGCTGTTTCTCGCGTGCGTGTTGTAAGCAGCGGCCCTGGAAATTCGAAAGCTCGGTGGAAACTTGGCTGGATCGTGGTTCCTTCCGATAGCAGGAGTGGAAGATGCGCTCACTAGGCCCGATCTGTTCCTGATGCTCGGTAAAGGTGACATTCTAAGATCTTGAAGCTCTATGATATCCGCATCCGTTGCACCCGGAAACGGCGAGCTAGCTTTGCTCCCTGACAAAATATTCACTTTGGTAATGTTTACGACGTTAACGCATCGGCTGATAAGTTTCCGGCCTGACAGGCGGATGGCGCCACGAATCCAAAGTCCCGGTTAACAGGTTAATTTGTAGCATATGTTGCCATTAATATAAATATGTCCAATATTAACTAAATTTAATATATAATCATATCTAAATTTAAAAAAACCCGACAATTCTTAACCGTCTGACGCGCTCTTCTTATGTTTTTCAAATTTGTGTAAACAATTGGTATTTTTTAATTTTTGTTGTTACAAAGCAATACAAGTGAGTTTATCGCATGAGAAGTGTTTTACATTTTTTCCCATACACGCGCGATTAGTGCCACAGTTTTGGCATATGTTTTAGCCAAACGGTTAAACATGGTCGTACCAACACCGATGACGCGCCACGCTCTGGTCGCCCGAAAGAGATTGTTACATCGGGAAACATCAAAAAAGTCCACAAAATTGTTTTGACGAATCTTAAAGCGAAGATGCGAGAGATAGCTGACACTCTAAAGATATCAAAGGAACGTGTAGGCTTTATTTTGCATTATCGGGCATTAGTTTTGCAACCTACCAAAGCCAGAAGGCCTGAATCACTTTCGAAGCTATTTTCGAACCCATTATCCGCCGCCCATTACCGGGCATTATTTTTAGACCGGATTTTTGAACTTATCAGCAGATTTGTTACTCCTTCGAACGAAAGGACGAAATCTCGATCTCTACCGGGACACTTATCGACTTAAAATTGTTTTACCGCTTTTCGTAGAGAGAACCTTCTGATCGTCGGTGTCTTTCTTCTTCGTTTTCTTCTTAGCCCTGGCACCCCAGTACGTATAATTGACCGCGGCGTATTCGAGCAAAGCAGCGAACACGAAAACAAAACACATCACCAGGTAAATGTCGATAGCCTTGACGTAACTGATCCGTGGCAACGAGCTTCTGACGCCAGTCGAGATGGTCGTCATGGTAAGAACGGTTGTGATCCCTGAAAAAACGGAGAGCCTAGCGTGTAATCACCATTCGCGTTCTCTCGTCGATAGAAGATATTCATTGTCATGGCACTTCAAATATTCACCTAAAGCTACTCTAGCGCTGGTCGCCTCGTGATTGATCCAGAAACTGACCCAGCTAAGCATCACGATGAGTATACTTGGAAGATAGGTCTGGAATACGAAGTAACCGATATTCCTTTGGAGTTTGAAGCTCAACGAGAGTCTTTGATAAATGCCGGTAGCCAGTTTCTCTTTTCTATCGTTCGTTTCGTAACCAATTATAGTAAACTGAGGCAATTCTGCTTCCTCGACTCCGCGAACGGGTGTCTCTTTCCAATACATCACCACGTCGAGTACCGTATATCCATCTAAATAAACAAATTAGATTTGTAAAAGCGTAACGGTGCTCCAATTTGAATCGTATCTTCACTTTCAAGTGAATTTATAATCGATCGCCTTGTGCGTCACGGTACGACTTTGCGATACAATGGAAATTTAAATCGCCGCGCGATGCCCGAATAGAAAAAAGTGTAATACGATTTAAGTGCGTATCGTTCATCCTCGTTTCCATTGGGCTGTATGATGCACGTCGAACGACCTTATGAGAAGCGATTTCATTTGCATGGACTTCGTTACGGCTAAACGGACTAAAAACAGTATCGCGAGAGTACTTATTTTTCACGTATTAATATACCTTCGCGTACGACCGTTTCTGGCGCGTTTCATCACCGACCTATTTCAGATCCTTGATATAATATTTTACGACCGCGGAACCGCATAAATTCGCGTGACTTTGCATTTGGTAAATGAAACGGTTTGATTAACTAGGCGGGAGTAAGCAGACCGTATTACGAGTCTCTAGGAACACGCCGATGCTTTCGCGTGCATCTAAAGTGTGCGCGATATTTAATATTAATCGATAGTCGTTTCGTACGATCGTGATTAGAAAAATCCGACGATATTGGTTTATGCAAAGGCACATTTTTCCCCCCCTAAACGATCCGAGAAGAGAACGTAAGGATAAAGTTGCGATTTAAATCGATAGCAGGAGTTCGTACAGCTCTCGATTTCTACGGTGCAATTCTGCGAATCGAGAGGATAGTAGTGCAGGTCCATCATGCAGGCCAGGGTCGTTGTGAATCTCATGCCATAAGTGACCGAACCATCACCCGACAGTCTGACGAGTTTGTTGCGCTCGGTTACGTCGTGCAAGAAACTGCAAAGAAAATATAAAAAAGTGAACTTTAAGAACATCTATCGTATTCGTGTTTATCTTGTCGTATTTTGTATGCAATTTACGTTTGAAAATGATGAAGCGCGTTACGTGATAGAATAGACGTGCAAGTAACTACCAACACCACGTACGTTTACGTATACGTACATACATACGTATAAATATATGCGTATATGCGTACATTGGGTCTATCGGAAACTTCCGTCAGTTTTGAATTAAACGAAACTAATACATTTATTAATATTGTTTGTTAATTAATATTTATTGGATGATATAATAAAGATGCAATGGTCGAAAGAGTCAAGGTCAAAACTCCAGATGACATTCTTCACGAAACTTTCCGGTATATATATATAAGTTCGTGCCGATTTTGAAGGAAAATTGAAACGCAGCTCATTTAAATTCGGTGCCATTCTGTTCCACAACCTTCCTCCATCTTTCATGCAACTTGAAAATTCCGTCTTTCCAGAACGTCTCAGGTTTTTCTGCGAAAAAGTCCACCGAAAATCGGCACGAACTTTCCCGACGATCCAATATGTATGTATACGTATATGTATATATGCGTGAAAAAAAATTGTTAAGAAAGTATCAACATCGTATATATCGTACAACAGATATAAGTTAAAGAGTCGAATGAATTTGATACGTAACGTAATTTTTATAGTTTTTCTTTTCTTTCCAATAACAGCAAATTTTCTTTACCGTTATTAAATAGTATTTCGTAGTATTTCGCGAGACTAACGTCGGCTACGTTATTCGTGATAAAAACGCAAATAATACTAGAGAAAATATATCTTTTAAGATTCGCGTACAAACGAGGACAACCGTCGAGCCGTAATAAATACGTAGGAGACGACGATCCTTACCTATTCTTATCGTTGGCGAAAAATGTATCCGGGACCCATATCTTTTCTGCGAAATCACCGCTCAGTGTCAGAACTTCCTCTTCGTGCGAGAAAGCGAGTCTTTCGTCCTTCCAATACTGATTTAGGTACATCGTTATAGTGTAATCCTGCGGAGCGACGAAAAAAGAGCGGCGATAACCTAACGGCTCGATTCAACTTCAAGAAGTCGTTCTTAATGCAGGGCGAAGCGAAGTTGAAGGTTTCTAGCTAAAAAGCTCAAAATTTAGCCGTTAAGTTAGTTTGGTGCGTGTGAAATGTCGGATTTTTAAATAATAATAATAATAATAATAAAAGATAAAAATCCGACATTTCATACGTACCGACCTAACTTTTGACGCTTGAAACATTTCGTTGACACGAACGCGCGTTAAGAATGCTGAGAAAATAGCACCCGAGTTGAAAATAGAAAAAAATGGAGAAAATTTAAGACAAGATGCTCCTTGTTGTATTTCGTTTAAATCGTTTTACCTGTTTGTGTAAAAATGGTCGTTAAAAGAGTTCTCGAAAACTAAAGCGATCGAATAATATTCAAACAAATTCAAATGTTCGATCGAACGTTTAAAT
Organism: Liostenogaster flavolineata; assembly: GCA_025433975.1. NCBI lineage: Eukaryota > Metazoa > Arthropoda > Insecta > Hymenoptera > Vespidae > Liostenogaster > Liostenogaster flavolineata. The sequence goes on along the minus strand of JAITYT010000090.1, from coordinate 766,863 downwards.
GTTTATTCGAAAAGGGAATAAGAAAGCGAATCGCCCACCTTGATACGTTAGAAGAATTTAAATGAAGCCAACGATTTAAGGCGAACAACGTAATTATGTACTTGCCATGTTGACTTCCGAAATTGCATCAAAACTTGCAATCGTTAGGTCCATTCCAACCAGTAAAGGATCGCCTGAAATGCACATATTCGAAATGCTATAACGGAGTTGATAACGCATTCGCAGCCACGCAATGGAGCAAAAGGACTCGGAAAATCCGCATCCGATTATTCGCGGACAATTTGTTCGTTATCGTCGTACTAGCTCGAACAATCGATGAATTATTTACGCGTTGGAAAATCGATGTTGGATCGATGAAAATCGTATTAAAATTTCGAAGGGCCAAATATTTTTTTCCCCCGTTCGATTTTCCTTCTTCGTATCATCGGGGAAGCAAAAAGCCGACGGATTATTTCCGATCGTTGCGTCGCTCGATTAAAAACGTCGATTCTAATCGCGTCGCGCCTAACGACGTGGAAAATTATCGACGATGTATCGACGGATTTTATATCGATTAATCTCGACCGCCAGATGTCGCTGCTTTCGTATTTTATATTTTCTTTCTTTCTGCGTCTTTATCATAAGCGACGATCCCGTTCGACATGGAGCACGAAATTGAAATCGCGGATGCACCTTTTTTACACCGAAAAAAAGGGAAAAGGGAAAGTCGCGAGGTCCAGTGTCGTAATAAATCATGTTGAAGAACTCACCGCCAAAATTCGGCCTCAATCGAATGTCATAGCCGTCGAGTATCCTCGATATTGTCTGCGTTACGTTCTCCAGTCTGTCGGATACCTTTGTAGTTTCCAGCGAAGCCCTGCGGTATCGTATCTGCGTTACTTCTTTTTCCGCGACACCCGTTAGATACGCGCGATCGTCCATCGTTTTGTAAGATGGCAACCTGATACAAATCTTTCGTACGACACTTACGCAAAAGTCGCTATAGCGCGAAAAAATCGTGGTGTCGAATAGTCTCGAGACTTATCCTTAATTAATCAAACATGCCTAACATAACGACGTTCTATTTCGATTTAGCGTGGCCCTTGGTTGTCATCTCGGTCGTAATTGTGATGTATTTCTACTTCAGCCGGAACAACAACTGAATCGCGAATAGGCGAGACTTAATTCCGGCGGACAATTTGAAATTTGAAATTCGAAATTTGCGGCACCAGTGACCTAACGGAAGCGATATCGCTTTGGATTTCTTTTGTTTTGGATTCTTGGTTTGTACAGTATCGTCGTAACACTGATTCTATGCAGAGTCGTCGTGTTCATCAACGCGGACGGTTAAAATGATCGATAATCGGTAATTTGAAAGAACTGGTGTTGCCAATTTCTAGCAGTCGATGGTTTTAACCTTAACGTTTCTGCTTTCAGGCAGGGAGAGAGATAAAACGAGAATAGGAGTAGTGAGAAGGAAATCTTCGGGTCTGTTAACGATCTACAGACGGCACGAGAAAAATTGGGTGACCTAATGGAAGCGATAGGCAGCTTCGCAGCTGGCTGTAACGACAGGACGTTTTGGATTCTTGGTTTGTACAGCATCGTCGTAGCGCTGATTCTGTGCAAAGTCATCGTGTTCATCAATGCGCACGATTAAATCGACCGATAATCGGTAATTTGAAGAAAATGGTGTTGCCAATTGGAGCAGTCGACGGTTTTAACCTTAACATTTCTGCTTTCAGGTAGGAAAAGCGAAAAAACGAGCTTCGGCTTTGTTAACAGTCCACAGACGGCACTACGGACGCGTAAAGTTGAATTTTCCCGCTCACCAGACGACACGGTGACACAATTGTACAAGAAGTAGCAACCGCGTAACTGGCAGTCCACGCGTCAGCATTCTGCCAATGGTCGACGACCCCCGGATCACAATTGCGTCAGCACACGGGGTAGAACGTCATCTCGATAAATCCCTCTTGCGTCTCGGCATACTGATACGCCACGGGCTGCCGCAGCCTGGAATCAGACAAAAGGGAGCAAGGCGTGCCAGTGTAACTTTTTCCTCGCAGCTTGTCCTTGACCTCGAAAGAATTCCGCGCTTTTGGAATTATAGCCTCGGCTCCGCGCGGCCACGAATATTGCTAATCACTCCGGTACGATCGGGTGAACGTCGGTAATTCCTCCAAGAAGATACGATCGCGCCTATGACGTCTCAACAACGACGTTTACGATAATGATTCAACCAATAACGATCGCCACAAACTTTCATAACGAAGAAGGACCAAAACTAAATTATAATATCAAAACGATTTAAAATTATTTCCTTTCCAGCTGAACGTAGGAGCATCCGTCCATTGATATCGATCGATTAATTTGGAAATTGATTCGGATTTAAAATCAATCGAAAGAGATTCGCTGTTAACATCGGTGCAAAGCCGATCGAAACGCGGACAGACGGATTATCTCGACGCGAGATACCTTTTATCGATGTTCTTACGACGTTCAGTGGAAGAGGCGAGTTTTAGTCGGACAGACACCACTCTGTAAGGTTCCTCCCAACGGCTCTTAATTCTTGCGAGACTCTTGCGAGTCTTAAACAGGCGCGACGTTAAAAACTATCGCGTTAGGCTAACTACAGAAACGCTTGCGTACGGACGAGACTGATAATGAGACATTCTTCAAGATATTGACGCAAGCGAACGGACCAAAGAAAGTCAGACGTAAATTCGGTAGGGTTCTTCCCAACGACTTAATACTTCCAAGACTCTCGCAAGGCTTACACAGGCAATAAAAAACTATCGTATTAAACCAAATACAAAAACCTTCGTGCACGAACGAGACCGATAAAGATGAGACGTTCTTCAAGATTTCGACGCGATTGACCGACGAACTTCGTTGAAAAAAGCCAATGTCCACGTGCAGAGAAGCCATAGTTTCTATCGTCAGGAAGAAATCTTTATCACGCGGCCGACAGTCGCGTGTTCTTACCTGCTCTTGCCGCGAGTGTCAGGACTAACGACGACTCGATCCGCGCTCTTGTCGGCAGTAGTCGCGCGTATCTCGGCGAAAGCGATCATAATGCGAAAGAAAATTGCTATTATTATTATTAGTATTATTGTTATCATCAATATTATCAATAATAATATCAATATCGATATCGATATTACTATTATTATTACTATTAGTATTATTATTAGTATTATTATTAGTATTATTATTATCATTCAAGCCCACATCGAGGGTCGAAATATCGTCCGCACTGAAACTCGTTCTACGCGTCACAATACGAACGTTTTCAAGCGCGACACACGCACGAGGCTCGTTGTCCTTCGACCGTATACGAGAGACACCATCGGAGTCATCTCGGCTGCTGATCGACCCGCGATTCCTTCGTATCCACCGCTCGGACCTTCTCTTTGGCCTCTCCTCGACTTTCTTGATCACTCTACCTCATCGAACGTAACTCACGGTAGCTGCCACGAGCACAGTCCTCGCGTTAACGCGTCGTTTGTTCCTCATCGTTGATCAGAAACGGACGAAAATCTCTTCCTGTCAACGAGATTCGAGGGAAGCTGGCTCACATCCCCCGATTCGCAGCATGGGTCCGCTATCTCGCTTTCCTCCTCTCGTTCCTCTTCCTACCTGCCTTCCTAACCCTCTCTCTCTCTCTCTCTCTCTGCCGCTTTGCATTCATCAGATGGAGAGGATCCGCGAGCGCAAGCGCGCGGCCATCTAGCTCGACCTAGTGACACACAGATTCGTCGAATTTCCCCGAACGCCATCTTCGCGAGCGCCCTTAAGACGCGATAGAAAGAGAGTCGTTAACCTTTGAGGGGTTACACCGGGATGCAGAGAGAGGCGAGTTAACGATCAATTTGTACTTTACCAATTTGTACTTTCGACCAATTAATTATCCGATAGTCGACGGCGGATGTCGGGAAAAGGCCGGACCAAGATAAACCAAGAAAGCTACTGCTTTCTTCGATGAGATATTTTATTTTATTTAAATATTTTATTTTATTTGAGTAATTTATTTTATTTAAGTAATATTATTCAAATAAGTATTTTATTTAACTTTGTTAGACTTTCCTCGTTTTTCGTACTTAACGTTTTCTCGCGTTTCGGGGGGAGAAAGTAGGAGATTCAACGAAATAAACCTAGGAACGTTGAGTATCGCTCGTTTTAGCCTACGCGTCTAAATTTATAAATGCCCTGTTTATCATCCCGACGTTCTTTGAATTTTATTTTGAAAAATTACCACAACTTCTTGGACACTTCGCAAGAAATTTTACGTACAAATGTTTCGAATTATCAAAGAAACGACGTTCGTGAATGATGTTTTGAAAGATAGATTTTAGCTCGCGTGCTTGTGCGTTCCACTGACCCTGGACGTCGAACCGAAACGGGATGATTTCATCGAAGCATCGAGCGCGCTTTTTTTTAACCCATTTTGAGACACATTTTCAAATCTCAAATTCAAAGTCGGTCAGTACGAATATCGTTGCACGATTGATCTAATTCTCTTTTTTGTCTTAAGGTATCGAGTAGAAAAGAACTTGGCGATAATTAACATCGAGGGGAGTATTTACTGGAAGAACGACCTTTTGGATCATTCGAGGAGGAATTCGACGAGATTTCGGGAGCAACGAAGTCGTCCGAGTGACGTAGAAGGCGGGAATCGCCGGCGTGATTCTGGAGCTTGCGCGGCACGCACTGTGAATCGCCCTTAAGAGCTTTGGCGGTGGGAAGCCCACGCGGCTCTCGCAATGTTTCGTCGCTCGTCGGTGTCTCGAGGCGATCATCGAAATCGTCTGCGGCTACTTTCAAAATCTCTGTTTGAATATCCTCGAAGGTGCGCGATCGCGCGCCCGCCTTTTCTTCGTCCCGGAAGACCTCGAGCGCGAAGAAAGAGAAGGAACGAAAAGAAGAAACGGAAGTGAACGAGGGAAAGTAAGAAGAAAAGGATCGAGAAGCGAATCATGAGATTGAATACGGCCGAATTATCGATGTAAGTGTGCGGATGGATCACGAGTTGCCCGATTTCCAAAAGGAGCGTTTCGTCGTGTCGTTACGTCAAATTGTATCGTTATCGTTGCGTTAAAAAATTGTAAAGAGTCTGTTTATTTTATTTTATTTTTGATTTATTTAGTTCGCATTTCGAGCGGACGAAAAGATCGACAACGATTTAGGATATGCGCGCGTCGCTTCGATTAATTCGGCTAATCTTCTGCAATTTTGACACTGCGAACAGAATGAAGCTCGAGCTTAGACAGATTGAATACGGCCGAATTATCGATGCAAGTGCGCGGACGGATGGCGAGTTGCCCGACTTCGAAAACGAGCGTTTCGTCGTAGCGTTAAGTCAAATTGTATCGTTGTCGTTAAGTTAACAAATTTTAAAGAGTCTGCTCATTTTATTTCATTTTTATTTTTGATTTATTTAGTTCGCATTTCGAGCGAACGAAAAGATCGGCATCGATTTAGGATATGGATGGGATTTTGATACCTCGAATAAAATGAAGCTCGAGCTTGGAATACGAACGAAGCATACGCGCGTCTTTATTCACCGGTGAGATAGAGAAAGAGGTAGAGAAAGAGGAAAAACTGTAAAACGCAGATACGTACGCGTTAAGCCGCTTCATTAACGCGCGCTCGAGGTTTGTTCAGTCGCGCAAACTTTCATTCGCGCGATGGGAATATTTAGCAGCGTCGCGCTAACGAGAAACCGAAATTGAAGTTTCTGTATTGAAAGACTGTGCAAACATCCGTCCGTCCGTCCGTAACGATTTCCAATGGCAAATAATTATCGCTATTCGTGCGCGAGCGTTTTCGACCTGCGACTACGAGATCGAGCCGAAAAGATCGATCGATATCTCGGATCGAGGGAGAAACGGCTTCGATCTCGAATCGCGAATGGCGCAGGAGAGATCTGATCGTCGATAAATTCAAGGGGAAAAATTAGAAAAAAGAGAGATCGAGGGGAGGGGAAAAAGGCGCGTTATGGAGTCAAGCTTTTGCGTCTTTCGGGGAATTATCAAATCCGACTCGTTCGCGAATTCGCGTGGATATTCGATTCGCTTTTCGAAGACGTATCGGGGGAAAGAGGACGAACCGTACCGTGAGATTTGTTTTTCGTGATTCTTCGACTCCTTCGAGTTTCGCGCCTATCTAAAAAGGCTCTAAAAAAGTATTTAAAATGAGATTGGATGGGTACGTTATCGTAACCACCTGTTTGAACTTTCGAACGATTATTATTATTATCATTATTATTACTGTCAACTCAAACTGATTACGTTTGTCAGCATCGAACTACAGGATTTACAAATTTTCTGGACAGAACGCGCGTTCCGTCAGTGTCAAGGGGATTTTTATTCTCTCCCTTTCTCTCCATCGTTACACGGTTTTTTTAACGTTCCCCAATTTTATTTTCTTTCGACGACGCTCGACTCGTTAGAAGCGAAAATATCGACTTTTAAGAATTGCTTTTTAATGTTCGATCATATTTCGTTCATATTCGCTATTTAACGTTACTTTTATTTCCTAGATTTCCTTGGAAGTTACTCATTGATATTTTCGTGTTATCGATTGATCTTGGAAGCCGATAAATGAATTCTTTTGATCTCTCGTTTCTCTCTCTTTTCCTACTTTTTTCTTTTTTTCCTTCTCTCTCTCTCTGTCTGTCTGTCGAGATGGGGCCTTAAAATCAAGAACAAAATGCGCATATGATCACGAGAATATGATGTAATGAGGCGTAGTATTCACTCGAAAGAGTGACGCGAACACTTGGCAATGTGAAGGTGCTGAATCGGCGGACGACGAGGGTGCTTTTCCACTTCCTCTTCTTCTTCCTCTCACTTTTGTCCAAGCCTTACCGCAGCCACGATACGGTACCCCAAAGTACCTTTTTTTCATCTCTAAAAGGAGCTAAATAGTCGATACGACGATCCTCCCTCCCTTCTTCGCGGATTCAAATTAAAAATACGCGTTTGAGTGTGCGCGACGATTTCAACGAACTAAACTCGCTCCTACCTAATCTTTGCACTCTATGTTCCAAAGTTATTATCGTCCTCCCTAATCTCGATTTTTCCTGATAAACCAAGCGTCTTTCAATCCCGTTTGCATCTTTAATAGGTGTCGAGTGCTCGCAACAATTTCAACGAACTAAACTCGCCCCTACCTAATGTATTGCACTCTATGTTCTAAAGCTATCATCGTCCTCCCTAATCTCGATCTTCCTGATAAACCCAAGCGTTGCTCGATTTTTCCTGATAAACCGAGCGCCTTTCAACCCCGTTTGCATCTTTAATAGATGTCACAACAATTTCAACGAACTAAACTCGCCCCTACCTAATATATTGCACTCTATGTCCTAAAGCTATCATTGTCCTTCTTAATCTCGAACTTTCCTGATAAACCCAAGCGTTGCTCGATCCCATCTGCATCCTTGACACGAGTTCGAGTGCACGCGACAATTTCAACGAACTCGACTCGCTTCTGATTCATAGCATTTTGCGTTTTAAAGCTATCATTGTCTTCCTTAGTCTCGATCTTTCCTGATAAACCGAACGCCCATCCGCATCTTTTTTACGCTTAGTTTCTGCGTCTTGAATCGACGAACTCTCTTCGCCAGGCAAGATTTTCTCTCCTACAAGATCTTTATTTTATTTGCCTCGACAGGTTCGCCGTTCTCGTGCCACTCAGTATGTGCAAGAAGTCACCGTTAACGATAACGAAGCGATCGTCATCGACCATCGGTGACAGACACCCCAGAGCCACGATTAACGACATCGTATCGCGGAACATCACCATGGTCCTTGAGAATTTACTCATGAACTACGAGAACAGTCAGTTGCCAACGCACGGTAAAGGTACGCCGTTGGCGGATGCATCGGTGTCGCAAATCGTTTATTCGTTAGGCACGCCACAAAGCTAAGGGAAGGTCGCTTCGATCAAAGAGAAAGATACGTCGCGACTAGTTAAAATTGACGATAGGAGCGAGACTTCGTACGAAAAAAAAGGAAAAAAAAGAGGGAAAAAAAGATCGACGTTAGAAGCGCGCTCTTATTTCGACGAACGAACACCACAACCTTGTATCGCTGTTGTATCGTTCGGATCATTTCTCAACGAGGAAGTGAGACAACTGGAAATGACGAATCAATTTTAAAATCAGCTTCTTTTAACGCTAAACCTACCGGCATTTTCGTATATCTGTTAATCGTACCGGAAGTGATCAAACGATCCCTTAAGAAGGAGACGTTGATTTTTAGAAAAAAATTGTTGATGATTGTTTCGAAGAAAATAACGTATTAGGTCTATCTGAAAAGAAGTTCTGTCAATTTTAAATTTTAAAAGAAACTAATATATTTTCGATACATTAATTAATTAATATTTACCGAACGAACGGTATTTATATAACGAAGAGTTAATGTTGATATTTGAGGTGACACTTTTGACGGAAATTTTCGGTAGATCTAATGGAACGTACACTAATAAAATAGTCGAGCATATATTTACATTTTTATAAGCGATATGATTATAAGCTTGGTACGTTTAGTGTTAACGCGCTGAGTGCCACTGTCAGTCACATATGACTGACGCTGTCCGAGCGGAGTGTTCGTTGTCGGTCAGTGATGACTGGCGATATTTTTCCTTATCCTTCAGCTAGTGAGGAGCCAATCAACCGATTTTAACGATTTAAAATGTTGTTTTTATGTTTTCTCGTGCTTCTAAACACACAGCGGCGAACTTATTTTGTTAAAATTAAAAAAAATTCTTTTTACATTTTTTTAACTTTTTTAACCCACCACGTTAGCGACAGCGGTCCGCGGCTAAAGCCGCTTAGCCCAACCAAGGGGTTAAGATATCGCCTAATCGCGATGGAAGCACGTAGATACGCGCGGACGATCGAAAATCTTTTTTTTCTTTTTTTTTTATAATCGTTTCACTAACAAGAACGTTCCGATAGATCAACCGGGAATTTTAATTCCGTTTCGCTTAATCGAAGTAACTGCTCGTCGATAACGAGAGACAGGAAAATAATGGATTACGGATGAGATTATTGAACTCATGGAAGCCCGTGTAAACGGTTTATCGGCGGTTTCGTTATTCTCTGTCAATTTTTGTCGCGTGGTCGCGCGCTACGATCAGCTCGATCTCGCTCTCGGAATAACTCGAACGATAAATCCCGGAGAATAATGAAGAGAAACGAAAGGAGAAATACAGAAAAAAAAACAGCAACGGTTGATTAACATTTCTTGTTTCTAGTGCTCTGTTAAAATTTTAGAAATTTCAAAGGACTACGGAAGAGTTAAATCGGAAGACTGTAGAAGATGAAGAATGTAGAATGGCCCGATCGAACGGATTATTTTCGGTATATACAAATGCAATCCACGCATTTAAGTATTAACGCCTGTAATTATTCCGTTCGCTACGATCGATCTTTGATAAAATTATAAAATTACGAAACGCGAAAGATCGCGCCGATTTTTGCGCCTCACGGTCGTCGTCGTCCTTCTTAATCTCGATCCTTCCCGATAAACCAATCACTCTTGGAACAACTCGAACGAATAATAAAAAAAAAAACGAAAGGAGAAATACAGAAAAAATCACATCGATTAATTAACATTTCTTGTTTCTACGAAAATGATAGAAATTTCAAAAGACTATGAAATGGCCCGATCGATCGGATTATTTTTGATATATACAAATGAAATCCACGCATTTATTACCGCCTGTCATTAATCCGTTCACTACGCTCGATCTTCGATGAAATTATAAAATTATAAAATTACGGAACGCCAAAGAGCGCGACGACTTTCGCGCCTCGTGGTGGCTCTCTCCTATTTTCTTTCTTTTTTTTTCTTTTTTTTATAAATATTCCGAAACGTCGATGTACTCGAACGCGCACGTTTTCGAGCACTTGCACCTCCATCGACCGTGGCACGTCGATTTCCGAAGTAATTCGCGTTCGCGTTCGAAGCTTTTTGTTTTATTACTGTTTCCCTTGCTTCTTCTCGCTATTCGGATGCGGTATCCCTCTATTTTGATAGTTTCGTTCGGTGTCGTCGCGGACTCTTATCGCTACGGATGAAATGGCTCGATATGGATATTACGTGCAGTGCTCGAATTGGAGCGGAGCCAGATGGAAAAAACTATTGCTCGGTTTCCAAATCGCATTTCGCTTTCAAATGCGGCCGTGGCGGTCGCCCGGCTTTCGCCCGTCACGGCCGATTTTTCTGCTCTCCCTCAGCAGTTCTTTTCACTCTCTCTCTCTCTCTCCCTCCCTCTCCTTCGCGCTTTTCCAACCCTTTCCTTTCATCCTTGTACGATCCACGTACGTATATTTATGCTTCGTCGACAAACGAGAGGCTTTTTACCAAGGTAGACCCCTAGTTTTTCCCTCGATCATTGGCTACGTACGTTCGTATTTTTGTTCTCCCGTTCAGGGCGCTACAAACGCGCAAAGATTCGATTCAAAGGCAAATATTCGACAGTAAGCCAATGTCAAACGTAGTACGTCGGATAAAGTTCGCAACTACGAGGCTGCAACATTGATAGAGCGATAAATTAGAAGGTAGCGAAATGACCTAGCAGCGAGTAACGCCAAAGCAACGGATAAATACGACTGTTTTCAGGTACGCCTACGGTGGTGAAGACCAACATCCTGATCAGAAGCATGGGACCAGTTTCCGAATTGGACATGGTGAGAGCGCTTCGTTCCGATCTTCTTTTTTTCAAATTTATCAAATTTATTCGTACATCGTTCGACGCTACGTGCTCAGGATTACTCCATGGATTGCTACTTCCGACAATCTTGGCGCGACTCTCGCCTCAGCTTTCTGGGACCGATAAAGTCCCTCAGTCTCAGCATCAAGATGCTCGAACGAATCTGGAGACCGGACACGTATTTTTACAATGGAAAGCACAGCTACGTCCACACGATCACAGTACCTAACAAATTGCTGAGAATTTCCCAAGATGGCGATATATTGTACTCGATGAGGTCCGTTGGATTTGTTGGATATATTTATTGGGTCTACCGGGAAGTTCTGTCGTTTTTCAACGAAAAGAAACCAATACGTTTTCGATGGATTGATTAATATTTGCCGAATAATGTAATTTTTATGGTTGCTGGTCGTCTCTTCTCGTACAGCGTGACCAATGGGAATGCGTTGAAAGTTACGCCGTACAACCTCAAAACATCACAGAGCTGATAAATAGAATTAAAAAATGCAGTCGCAGCATTCCTACATCTATGTTGGGTAATGTACTTCAAAGTTTTTTCAAACGATTGCAGTTTCGTGTTAATTCCAATGAACGACATACATACGCGCTAGCACAAATTTTCTTTTTTTTATATTGTGTATTTCGATCGTTAAATTATTATATTTCTCTTTCGTATATATGGTAATAAAATTGACAAGTTTTCTCTACAAAATTGCGTTTAATTCATTTTGTTTGGCCTATTTGTTACGAAGTAATAACTATTTACTTTTAACACATTCCCATTGGTCACCCTGTATGTACGTGCGTAGAAACGCGATGGTCGAAGGAGTCAATGTCGAAGTTTGCGATGGCATCATGCGACCGCAATGTTTCCGGTAGACTCAATATTATCGTCGAAACGACGCGCCTTGAACGCGCGTTACCACTGTTTTGTTGTCCCAAAGAGTAATGTACGTTCTAACGTAGGCTAACCATCAAGGCGAAATGTCCAATGGAGCTGAAAAATTTTCCTATGGACCGGCAGTCCTGCCCATTGATCTTGGGAAGCTGTACGCACTTCCTTCGTTTCGCATCCTTGCCTGCTTCGTTGATCGTTGCAAATATTGGTAGTCGCTGTTTGCACGCGCGTCCTCTATCGGAACAGCATATAATTAAATAAATAAATAAATAAATAAATGACAGTGTATATATTCGAAATATAAGATATTGTTATTCGTTACGTTCGGCATCGTTTATACGCTGCGTAATATTGTATAAATGTACATATGTATATACATTATGGCTAGGTGTAGCGTCGATCATAAGCACAAGGTAACGTTTTTCTATGGTTTTTCTCCCAGCACGCTTCGGTTCGTCCTTTCCGTCCAATTAAAAATGAAATTATCTCCTGGAACTTACGGCTTCGGTAAAATCGAATACTATTTTCCTGACGATTCGCAACCGAGGAAAAAGGGACTGCTAATTTTTTGTAACTAGGAAAGTATTTAATTGTTTGCATGCTGATATGATACGCGGTATGCATCGAGGTAACGATCGCATGATTTAAAAAATATCGGTCGTGTAGTTTTAAGCGTAGTTTTCTTCGTTCTTTAGTATCCGTAACTCGTAGTTGACAATAATCTTTCTACAAATTTTATCCTTGACGACCCGACGGAATAATAATAGATAATAGCGTAGCAGGAATGGATCTTTTTTTAAATTCGTCCTTTTTTCTCCTCAGATGCATATACATCGAGACAGTTGATATACGAATGGCAAGAAGGTTTGTCCGTAAATTTTATCCCTGGTATGGCATTGTCGCAGTTCGATTTGATGAGTTCCCCGTACAGAAATCTTACGTTCGTACGTCGCGAAGGCGAGTTCTCGGTTCTTCAAGTGTCTTTTAATTTGCAACGTCATACAGGATATTTTTTGATACAAGTAAGCAAGGTATCGGTAGGTCTCAGCGCATTCCGGTGCGTCGTTCGATTCTTGAAGCGTTACGAAATGTTTCGTTTCGAAGGTTTACGTTCCCTGCGTTTTAATAGTCGTCCTGAGCTGGGTATCGTTTTGGATTCATCGCGAAGCTACCAGCGATCGAGTGGGTTTAGGTAAAGATCCGTTGGTATTACGTTTAATAATTATATATTATATATAATAAAAAATATTACGTTTAATAATTACTATATTTATAAATATCCATCAGGCATCACCACGGTACTTACACTCTCGACAATAAGTCTCGACTCGAGGACAGATTTGCCAAAGGTCAGATACGCTACCGCCCTCGACTGGTTCTTACTGATGAGTTTTGGTTATTGCATCGCTACTCTCTTGGAATTCGCTGGAGTACATTATTTTACCAAGGTACGACTTCGTCCAAAAATACGAAGTACCTCCGCTTGGGATCGTTCTCTGTGTTTTTACTTAAGATCGTTGCCTTCGGATAGGTCGGTAGTGGTGAAATTCCGCTGGACGACGAAGAATGGGAGAACGTTTCGGAAGGAGATTACGAGGACACTTTTTGTACAGTCGCTACTTGCAGTTCTCAGATCGTACCATCGGACGCAATCTCCAGAAGACGAAGCTCTGCCGTATCTGCTATATATAGCGTAAGAACTTGTTCGAAATATCCATCTTTAGGCTCGAACGACGAGGTAATAAAAAAAGTACGATATTACTTCGTAAATACGATCGGTTTGTAGGATCCAGTGTCGTACGGACGGCAGTCGTGTCGATCCATGGCGGTCACCGTCACCTCCAAACCGTCCACGATGGAGAGGCAAACTCAAACGGAGCTGCGCTTACCGAAATGGAGGCAATTCTTGTATTGCCTGGCTGGTGACGATGCGTTCAGGTATTCTCCAAGTTTCTCAGATATTTTTCCAATCGATTCTATAGCGTTTGGAAAAATAAGGTTGGAGATAGTTAAGACATTTAATCCTTTAAGTGCCAACGTCGCTCACAGCGACGATGTAAAATGTTTTAACAACAACAACAACAACAACAACAATAATAATAATAATAATAAAATAAAATTAAAGTGCCGACGTCGCCCTGAACGACTTTTTTTTCTAAAATCTTTGTCGTAATAAAATTATTAGGAATATCAATGGTTTTATAGACATTTCTTATAAAGTCTGCGTTTCTCTGTAAAATAGCCTGGCAATTTTCGCATGAAATTGGGCAATTCATGGGTTAAAATGGCACTCAAAGGGTTAAAATCCGCTTTGGTGCACGAGTAAGTGTCATGAATTGGTACATTGTAGGCGACGTCGGCAGCGAGAAGCAGCAGGCGATTGTCGAAAATACGGAGAGCGCGTGGCAAGACACATCAATAGCGTCTCCACTATCGACAGGGTGGCGCGTGTAGTTTTTCCTGCGTCGTTTGGTTTGCTGAACGTGTGTTACTGGGTAACCTACGTCACGTATCAGGAAGAATTTAAGTGGCAAGATCCGCCCATCGGATCGATCTCGCAATGACGTTTGCGCACGTTTAGTCGATTTTTTAACGAAATATTCGAGGATTCTCAATTTACATTTTCGTTGCACTTGCTTCAAAGACGCTTGAATTAAACGTTAATTTTAGGAAGACGATCCTTGCGATACCATATCATCTTTCGACTTTCTTCTCGTTAACGTTATTTTGAAGATATAACAATAGCTACGATCAGAACATATCGATATTTTATGAAATTATGAATTCTACATCGTACAACAAGAAGTTAAGAATGTAGAATCTAATACAGTATTTATTGTTAATTTCATGAGAATTTGAACAAATTTTTCTTTGTATTAAG
>JAITYT010000090.1:696127-706581 GCA_025433975.1 Liostenogaster flavolineata | reverse complement strand
TGGAATTAACACGGAACTGCGATCGTTTGCAAAAACTTTGAAATACATTATCCAACATAGATGTAGGAACGCTGCAACTGCATTTTTTAATACTATTTATCAGCTCTGCGATGTTTTGTAACTTTGAACGCATTCCCATTGGTCACCCTGTACAATATTTTGCATCGGCTAGGGAGGGAAACGAACGTCCGTCGCTTTCCAAGTCGAATAGTAGATCCGTGCCAAGTACGGATGAAAGAACGTAAAAGCGCAGAAGTCAGCCGCAGTTTCAAGTGGATTACCGTCCGACTATTCTACCCTTCTTACACCATTGACCTATCCGCGCTCAGACTCCGGCGCTTTAGCTCTTTTGGAAGATGGGAAGTACACGTACGTACTGTACCGCGTTACTCGTACGTACATGCACGCATACTTACGCATACGTACATATATAATGTACCTGTGTGTGCATGGCCGCCTTTACAACAATGGGCTAACAAAGCCACGATGATCTATGGACGTTCGGCATTGATCGTGAGAAAAGGCGCCTGGTCCAACGATTACTATGCGTACGACATCGGTCTTCTAACTTCGCGTTTGGACTCCGTAGTCGGCCAAAATGGCGGCGATGTTCTTTCGTTCTTGCTCGCGGGAACGAGAGAGGAACGAACGAGAAGCTAATCGGAGTTCCATCCGAAGACTAAAGATTCCAAAAAGAGGAAGCGATCCTTAACGCTTTATCGATATAAATAAACAAATAATAAATATTTGTTGTAATTATAAAATCATGAAATATAGACAATAAACGATATAAATAAACAAGTAAATAAAGAATTACGCGATAAACAATTTTTTATTTGGAATCGTATCTTATATTGCCACGCGAATTTTTAAGGAAATCCCCGCAGGCCACGCGCAGCTTAGAAGTGCCATCGTCGGTCACCAATGCGTTACAAATCACGCGACGCTCCAAGCCAAAACAGAGCCAGTGCTAGGGAAGATCCGCGGCCTGTCGGAAGCGCACAGAAAGTTGATGCGCTACCGGTCGGTAAAATGTTGAGTAATTTCTGGTCCTAAGTTCGATGTTAAACGAAGCGACGTTCAACCGATGCAAAAGGATAAACTTGGCGAAACAAAAATATATTCTGCAATCGAACAATCAGTGCAATTGATTTTAAATCGTGATCGTGGTACGAATGGGTCCCTTGGTAGTCTCACTGCTGTAATCCAATCAAAAGACAGCGCTGTACGCGCGGCACCGGAACAATCGGGTTCATCGAGAGCGAAAGACTCGCAGTCGCGTCTAGTTTAATAGCTTGTTCGAAATTTTGTATCTCCTTTTTTGACATTGTTAACGATTCATTTGTCAATGTTCTCGTTTCGTTCCTCTAATGAGAAAACCGATCGCTGACGAAGTCTCTGCGAGAGATCCTTTTAATGATTGAACGGTGAAAGCTTAATAACCTCCTCTCTAACGAAGGAAATTTGAAAAGACGGCGGCGCCGTTGCGAAAAGAGAAAATGGCGACGTCGGTGGTGGGTAATAATAGTAATGACGATAACATTAGCGCTATCGGTGGCACTCGAGACAGAAGAGGAGTCGGTGGTACCTTCTAATATCCGCGGCGGTATTTGATCTTCGCGTTCTATGTGGCGGCTTCATCGATTGTTTGTTCCTTCGTTTTTGCACGTCTGCTTGACAACGAATAAGTTGTTGATTCTTCTTAGTATACTCTTCGCAAGATCTATTTGCCCTGTGTATATCGACTCAAGAAGGAAATTCTCCCTTTCGACACGAAGTAGCTTCCCAATTTACACGTAAAGTTTAATATCGGATTTGTTGGACGTTCGAAAGATCGTTTTACACGAATTTAACGCGGGAAATTTAATTTCTTAGATTTCGAATAATCGAACAAAAAATAGGCGAACGAACCGTAAAAAATTCTTATCGTTTTGTACGAATTAAACGCGGAAAATCTAATTTCTTAGATTTCGAATAATCGAACGAACGAGAATTGCTTTACTTACCGTGTACCATACATTTCACAAAGGTTATTCCTCCGTCACTCAAGATGCGGTTTTAGCACGTTCACGCACTGCCGTATGAATTTTTAAATAAAAAAAGAACCGTATAACTACGATCGATACCTGTTCGATTGGTACGCAGGATGCGTATGGTTTTAATTCGTCATTCGAAAACGTACTACTGGTATTTACGTAATCGCCTGACTTTTTATGTTTCGTGCGGACGCTTAACACAGCGACGGACGTATTATAAACGCGCACGCACACGGAACAAAAACAAGGATAGCGAACAAAACGACCCGTTTGCTTTATTTCAAAACGCTTGCACATTCGAAGATATCGAATGACGCATACCCGTGTCAGTGATATCATCGACAGTTTCAAGTGCGCATATTTAAGAAAATTTACAAAGAAATACTTGTCGAGTCACAAGGACAACGTCTCTTTATTTTTACAAGTCGTTTTCCAAATATTATCTCAACGAATTCATTATTAATATATCCTTGATAAAACACGCGAACCACCGAAGACCAACGTTTCTAGAATCTTTGAATTATTGGAAATCCCCAAATCGATGGATCTCGATGCGACGTAAAATACTCGATACTCGAATACTAAAATAATTAACTTGTCGAATATATCATCCAAGAAGCGTGTTCGCGTTTCTTCCAAAATACGTAAAAACTCCGTCTCGTTCCTAAAGAAACGTTTAGATCCGGGAATATCACCGGATCTCCGTGTAAGAATATTGCGTAGAAAATATTATAATACGTCGCAGGACGTCGCAGTCAAAGGATTTCACGGTAGAATTCGTCGTCAAATATCACGCCGCCGTACTCTTATACATATATTATATATCTTATATATATACGTGCGTATATACGACGCACACATTTTTCGCATCGAAGATCGCTCGTACTGACGCGCAGGCACTTTGCTTCTTCGCAGAATGGACATCCTTGTAAGAGATATGAATGTGATGTGGCGATGACAAGTCTGATATTGGAGAACGCAGACTTAAACCGACTTTTTCCAAAATGCCGGCCTAGGGGCGGCCAACCCCCGCCCCCGGGGGGCTCCACGCAGACCAGCCAGCCGCATGAAAGTCCCTGCCAGCAGAAGAAGGAGGCCGCCTCTGTTACCGCCATCACGACCATCGCCGCCACGATTACCCTTACGAACAACGGCACCGCACCATCGACCAACGTTACCGCCATATCCGACGACATGATCGACCTTGAGCGCGATACCTCCAGCAGGCAAGTTGGTCCAAATGGTGATGATGACGATGACGATGGTGGTGGTGGTGTGGGACAAGAGAGATTCTTGCACCACGACGGCAACGACGTTACGAGTGGGAAGAGTCGCGATGGAAGGGAATTCCGGACGTCGGGGCGTCCTGTCCCTCGTGTTTCGTCTTTTGGTTGGCTGTACTTTAATCGAGACGCAAAGGGTTGCGCCTTTGTTTCAATTTCTTCTTTATTTCGTCCCTGGGTATACGAGTTTTAATATCCATCGTAGAGCTATTTTTTTTACGAGCTTTGTTCCAGCCGAAGAACTGGTTGAGCTGAAATTTTGAGAAAAAGGAAGGAAGGAAGGAAAGAAGGAAGGAAATGCAATTAGGACGACTTACAGTTATCATATTTGAGATGACCGCGTTCGCTCTTGTTTCCTTGCTGGCTAGTATAATCGTGTGGATACGATTTAACGTCATTGATGTCGCGCTGGATTATTTATTTTCGTAATTACGAATTGCTGTTTGTTTCATTTGCGAAGTCGCTAGGTGTTTGGTTTTACACGTTCGCGTTTATATTACGTATATACTTAAGACTAGATTTAAAGCTGGCATTTTCACGTATCCAGCATATTTACAGATATTTATCATATATTTGATTATATATATATGAATTATATAACACAGAGTTAACGGTAGAAAGTGCATTTACCGTTCGAGTGTGGGTACGAGAATATACGTTTGTTTTCTTGCGTAAGCGTCTGGCAATCTTATCAGGTTGTAAAGAAGTTAAATAAGATTATACTCAGCATTTTTAGTATTTCTGTATTTGATAGGTATTAAGCCACAGGCCGTTTGGTATACATCGATCATCGACATTTTAACAATATTTTTATTACGTATAACTCGTTATTTTCTCGTCTATTCGAATCAACGTTCTTAACGAATCTACAAAATCCAAACAGTGATTAACATAATTCAGTAATCGTAGTAAATGTAGAACAAATGGTGGAACTCGGCAATGGCATCTTTTCCGAAATCGATTTGACAACGATAACGATCTATCGATCGACAAGAATCATCGATGATAACGGTGATAACTAGAGAAAATATTATTTAAAATTCGACGCTGCTTTACGCGAGATGTTTCTCGGTCAAAGGAAAACCTCGCCGACGGAACGCACACGTTGCACGCGTAACGTGGATCAACGGCCCCCTGGTGGAATCTCCTCGGGTTCCCTGGGTAAATTGATAACGACGAGCAATCGTAAACGACGATAAAGATGTTGGTCGCTTCCGCAACCGACAAACGCGCTATGACTAACCAAGGCTAAAAGTTTCGATCGCGTTGAGCGGGACGGTGGTGGCGATTGGTGACCAAAGAAAGGGGGGCGGGGGGGCGATCCCTGCTACTTTATCGTAATCTGCTATTGAAATATGTTGTGTTGTGGCTGTCGCTGATCGTTAAGAATTCCAAGTTACGTTCGTAGGTATAGAAAGCGAGCGAATGGCAGAAAAAAATCAGGTTCGCTGTCCCGTAGGACGGCGAGCGTGGTGCCCGGTTTCGCGACCGAGGGCCAACTTCCGATCGCCACGAAGCCTCTCTCGTCGAGCTCGTCTTCGCCGTCGGGACGGAGCGAGGACGCGCCTCAGTATGGAAGCTTGGCCGGAAGCGATCAGCAAACGCAGTCCCAGCAAGAGGATAGCGGTCCGGAGGAGAGCCCCGTATACATTTTGACCTCCACCAAGGGAGATCGCAGCTACAAGTTACGAGATTCGAGGTAAATCTGGTTCTGGGTGACCTACTAGACCTACCGAAAAATCCTTTCCTTACCGGGCGCGAACTTTCCTCGCCTTTCTTCCGGGCTAAAGTACGTTCGGTTGCCGTCAGGATTTACCTCTGGAGGTAATCCTTCGTACTGGGCTTCCCTGTCCCAACAAAACGACGCTGTTGTACTTTCAAGCGGATCGACACTTCCAACTGCAACTTCTCTTTTTAACGCGTTCCGTGCAGCGTGTACCACCGGTGGTACACGTTAAGATTGATCTTTAGACTACGTGTACCACCGGTGGTACGCTCAGCGTCGGTCAAAACGACGAATGGCCTGGAGATGATGTCGGGCAAAAAGGGCTTGGCACGGAACGCGTTAAGCGTTTCGCCGCTCAAAATGTTTCGACGGGGGGAAAAGGGTCGCATAGGGGCGAAGTAACCGATTAAGGCGAACGCATTCCATCGGTCGTCGCGTAACGAAAGTAAATAAATTTATAGCGTTAGTTAGGAATCGAGCGAACGTTAAAACGTTGCGATTTGCAAGATCGAATTGCAAGTTAAAGCGCGTAATTTTGAATTTCTTAAATTAATAGATTACTTTTTAAAAACGTTACGCGATCTCGTTGAGAATTAGGGAGTTCGAGGGACAAAAGTGGAATTGTGTTTTTGCAAGATCGACATGAGCGCGATCAAGTGGGTAATATAAGAATCATAGGCATAAATATTGAACTATATTTTTTCAAATAAAAGAGTCTCTACGCTCTGGCGATACTTGATCAAAACGAACTTTCTGTCTCGTTAAAAGTAGACTTTTTTTTATTATTAAAGACAGATTTGTCACGTAGGAAAAAAGTAGGAAAACAATGATAAATGAAGATGCGAATTCGGGAATGGCGTACATTAAATTGTATTTGAGATTTATAGTATAAGAAAGGAGTAATCTTATTTACTGTTTTGGGGTTAGCTTTTGTATGTTTTAAATTGCCGATAGATGTTTATAAGGTTCGTGTCGCGTATTAAATGACATCAATGGGTGTGGTTAGAATTATGTTGGCTCTTGTAGATGCTGAAGCATTACCGAAACGTTCTTCGTGAAGAGGCACGAATAATGTCGGTAAAAGTGCTTTTGTGAGTGTACAAAGGTATATTACGCGCTGTTTACAAAGCAAATCTTATCGCGATAAAATAATTATTATTATTACCTGCATCGTAATCCTATTCGATTAATACGAAATAGCAGGTGTTTTATTTAACAAAAATAAAGAATTTTACGCTGACATAACCATATGTATTGCGCGTAATCGTATGCCAGAAATCGGATAATTATTTCCCATTTGTTTTTAGAATAATAGAGATTGCTGGTGGCCGAGAAGTGTTCTCACAAAGTCGAGGAAAAGTGGCAGCTAGAAAGTCTCGCTTCCATACCGCATCGAATTCATTGAATAACGAAGACGTTCAGACCGACAACAAACTGTCCGTTAAAAAGAATAATAAGTCTCCGAATACTCAAACTATTTGGGAGTTACGAAGCAGGTAATCATTCGACTTAGTCTCGAGTTGGTCCTTTTATTACGAAAAGCCTCCCGTTGGTCTTACAGATGCGGCGAAGCTAGGAAGCAACGTACAAATCGAGAGGTCACGGAAACCGTGTTCTCGTCGGAGGTGCATTCAGTGCGGCGCAATCCATCTAAATCGATTCTTGATTACGATTCCCCCAAAAGCAATCGCAGTAACCACATTATTAATTATGATTCCATTTTAAATAGCAATAATGTAGAATACAGCGTGCCGAAAAGTATTACGGATCTGGATTATGGATTACCAAAGAATTGCGTAGATTATCAATCGAATCATACTACGCGTACAAGAAATATGGCTATATTCAGTGGCGGCGAACTGGTTATTTTTGACGATATAGATGAAAACTGGCTAGGGTTATGTTTAGACGTGGCGTCGAATAACACGAGTCAAGTCACTACGACTAGTTTAGATTTGGAAACTGAGGATTCGCAGAGAGGTCGTATACCTCCCGAACCTCCAAGTTCTAGCGTTGGTAGTACTCCTAGTCCTACGACTGCTTATCATCATAACACGTCTGAATTTTTTAAGGTGCGATCTTATATCTATTACTACGTTTATTATTATTATTAACCGATGTACATCGGCGGCGCTGTTTCTCTGAATTAACTTAACTTTGATATTATCATGTTTGTTTAGATCGTTAAACCAGATAGCGATTGCGAGGCAGATTCGCCATCTCCCGAACGTAATCATAAGGTGGCAAGAGTAATCGGTGAATTACCGATAGCTCAGTATACCGGAAGTCCAAGACGTTACGGTGTTCGTGAAAATCCACAACTTCCTAGTTTATTGTCGTCGCCATCCGTTTACATGACACCGCGACCTGGCTTTCCACAGAGGGTACTGCCAACGACACCCAATCACAAAGAGGTACCTTTACCTAAAATAAATATAATATATTGCGTCGTCATTTATATTTCATTCGATCTTTTCTCTTAATTCAAGAAGGAAGATACTTCCGCCGAAATTATTGTAGAAAAGCCTGTGATAGAAGCAACTATTCCTGACACCGAAGATCAATGTATAAATGCCTCTTCTCCGTCTCCTAAAATTGAAGACGAGGACGAAGATTCCTTAAAACCACCAACTTTACCCGCCGACGATATAAGCAGTCTTGTTTCACCCGGTGGCAGTACTTTTAATTATTTGTATGAATTTTCTGAAACTAGAAAAGTTTTACAAGAATTCTTTCAATGTCCAACACCGACGAAAGAAAAAGAAAATAATATCGAATCGTTTCCTTTCCAAGTAAGATCTTTTTATATCTTATTTCGCGTATTCTAAGGGAATCGTACATTTGACTTATACTAAAATGTTTAATGTCGCATATTTATTATGTATGATTATACTTAAAATAGCGTATAATCTTTTTTGTCAGGATCTTGATTACGAGTTGCGAAGACAAGGTGGAAGTGCGTATGTCGGTCAACGATTGGCTAGTGGACCACCGGTTACCGAAGAAGTCATGGTACACGAATCTCCAAAGAAACAAAAAACTGATTTTCCTCAGAATGTAAGTAAATACGAAGTAAATTTCATCCGACGCTTAAAACTTCGATACAAGCATTTAATAAACATCGACATTTAAGAAGTCTTCCCCAGAAATTATGATATAATTGATGATCGAATATCGTGTCATTCTTTTTTTTAGACCGGTGAACACGAAAGCAACTTTTTAGATCTCTCAGTAGGTACCGGTAGTAGCGAGGATCTTGGCGAAACAGAAGTTGGCTTACAAGTTGGCCATTCACGTAATTTTACTTTAAGTCCTGAAACAACCGATTGTGACAGCAATTGTGGTGATCTGGACAGTGAAGTTTCTCTTATGATGATGGAAAACGAATTGATGCCAGCGAGTGGTTTACTTGGTTCAGTGGGTGATTTAGGAAATAATTCAGACTCATTGAGAATATATACTAGTATGCCTGTTTTAGAAGACGGTTTATCTAGTGGACACGCTAGTGATACCGATAACAATAATCCTACCGTAATGCTTATGAAACGGCAAATAAATGAAATAGAGAAAGAAATCATTCAAAGGACCCGCAGTGATATGTTAGGGGTGGAAAATGACTCTGGAAAAGACGTGAGTTTAACCGTGACAAAGGATATCTTACATACATTAAAAACCTCGTCACCAGATTTATTTATCGCAAAAAAGGAAAATTCATACGAGGCGAATGAATTACAACTCGACGGCTTAGATCCACTAGGTACGCCTCCCCCGCCGGCGCCGCAAGGTAGACAAAGTGTAAGTTTAGAAGTAGTCGGTGAAGTGGAAGCAGCCATCAAAGATATTAGAATGGCATTGCAGAGAACTAAAACTTTACCGGTCAAATCACCATCCGAAGATCGTCCAGAACAGAGCGTCAGTCCAATTTGGATACCAAGGTATTTCACATTCTTGTTTGGAAGGGTATTCCAATTAAACATGCATTTGAGATTCAATGCGTTCGATCCTCTTATAGATAATAACAATCGTTTTATAGAATAGATATGCATATTTTTGGAATACCCCTTATACAAATCTTTGCTTTATGTGTAAGTACATCTAACTAAGATATAGCATATTGGATACCAGGCGGAGAATTTGCATGGAAACCAATAGCGAAGATTCGGAAGTTCGTCGCGGAGGTGAAGAAGCAGATGTAGAAATCGAGGATGGGCCGGACGAAGAAGAGGCAGATACCGATTTAGAAACTGATAGATTGCTTGGACAACAAAGAACCGATGACCAAGGCTTCTATGATGACAAGGTAAGAATAGAATCTTTCTTTCTTTCTTTTTTTATTATATTTATTATACTTATATATATTTATATTATGTTAAAAAACTAGAAACATAAGTTAACAAAATTAATAAGCATAAATCAAGAAGGAAAAATTAGTTATATAAATGTAATCATAGACGGATGGTTGGTAAATCATTTTTAATTAGAAAATGTTCCAAATACTTCCTTTATTGACTGTGGTTTTATGAATGGTATTGGTGTTCTACTAATGTTGTCTTGGTATTATGCAGGGGTGGCGGAAGCCTAAGACTAGGACAATGTTACCACCAATGAGTGCAAAAATTGCTACTCCTAAGCAAACTCCTCCCAAAACCTTAAGTGTTGCTCCGATAGAGACGCTAGCACCGTCTGAACCTTTGCCATCGACATCTACTTCCATTTCTCCACCTCCTGTAGTGTCTGTTATACAATCTCCACCTTCTGAACGTGAAGTAACTACCCCTACGCAACCTGCATCAAGTCCACAGAAGACCCCAGTCAAAAATTCTCCCTCGTCCCCACAGAGTCTGAAGGAATCCAACAACAAGGTGAAAAAGGTGCCCTTTCAAATGCTATCAGAGAATCTGTTATAGAGTGTAGATACGATGCTAGTGGGCAGTGATAAGATAGGCCTTATTAGTCTCTATTCGTGCACGATTATTATTTCACGATTGCGTTCAAAAAGATAAAATTAGTATCAGCTTAAATATGCACGATTAATTATTCATTGATTAATAATAAATATAAATTAAAATGAGACAATTTGTTGTCATCATATCGACATATAATTATATCATTTTCTTTTTAATCATAGAACAATAATAAAAATCGGTACGTAGGAAATAATTTTACATTAAAACTATATTTCGAGTATTTAAGCTGATATATCGTAGTTTTTGAAAAATTTCCTCTACAATTTCTATATTTTATTGTCCAAACCATATTTTTCCAAAATCATTATTTCTCCTAACAGCTTTCGCTAAAATTGGTTGTTATATCATGGGTGGGTGCATCAGGTTGTTTGGTTGCTATATGGAATGCAGTGTAATATTTTTTTTTATTTGGTAGCTTGCTTATGTGTACGATTGTAGATAT